>VURO01019629.1:6803-30076 GCA_015108175.1 Pelvicachromis taeniatus
AAAAACCAAACCCTGGTGTTTTTTTTTTTTTTGGGGGGGGGGGGGGGGGGGGGGGCTGTAATGTAAATGTGTCTGTCTCTAAACGTCTGCTGTTTAAATGTTCTGTAGGCTGTAAATACTTTTGCACTACTGTCGTTCCAATAGCAATAGCAGCGTTGGCATCTGTATTATCAATATTTGGGTCGATCCGCCCACCTTTATCAATTACCCGAATAATTAGCACTTTAGTATCTTAAACACCACTGTTGTTTGTGTTCATTTGCCAACATTTGATACACTTACTTTAAAAACTCTTTTAATGAAGCTTTCCTGTGTATTTAAAAAAAAATCCGGAGATCAAACCCATCTTTGAAGTCTGCGGCACATCCTTTTATTTGCTGGATTCATACTGAACCTTCCCCTCATATATCGAGGCATGCGTGGGTGTGCACTCAGTCCCCTTCAGGTCACGCTCTCACCTGATGTCAGGTTTTAATCTATAATTCAGCTTCCTCCATGTTGCCTGCAAAGCAGCATCATCAAGGCTGTCAGAATAATCTGATCCACTCTGTTTGAGCCCCTTCTTTGCTTCTAAAAAGGCTCGACATCACCTTCAAGCTGAGTGGGAGACAGATTTCTCTGACTCGGGAGGAAACAAGTTGGTGGAGTAAAAGGAAAGCAGGAGTTTGGAGTGCGATCTGTCAGAGATTGCGTGCTGAGCGATTATATATGTATGTCACAGCACTGAAGTATCCAGGTCGAGTTGGTTAGCTGTATTCAACAGCTAAGTTAGAAGTTAAATTAAAAGAATAGCCACGCGACAAGTCTAGATGTGAGGAGGATGTTGACAGGAAATGAGAGAAGTTTTAAAAGAGGAAGATGACGTTAAGAGTAATATTTGACTATATATTTTAATAGTCCCAAAGAGAAACTACCAGCTGTAATTGATCATGATGGATAACAACAAGTTAACAGGCCTGTGTATGTAAACCCCTGACCACAGCTTCTTATTACAGAAAAGGAGGAAAAACTCAATTGAGCATCCTTAAGTACTTGTTTTAGATGTCTTTCAAGCACAAAATTGGTCAAAACAATGGCAGTAATTTGTGTTTTCTGGTTTCACAATCTCAAATATGAGCTTTTGCGGCTTTTCTCCGAGTTAAACAAACACATTCTTTGGTTTCGGACTGTTGGTTGGGCAGCAACATCATCTCTTAAACATTAGGTAGACTACTTAGTTTATAGGCTAAATAAGTAAAGCTCTAGTAGGTTTTTAGAATGGATGAGCATTCGAGCATCTTACTACAGAGTAAGTCTTAGCTGACCTTTGTGTTTTGGCTCGCCCAGATTTGTCCCCACCACAGTGTATACACACTGTCCAGCAAGGACTTGTTGCTCTTTATAGTCTCTTAAACGGCTCCCCTGATCATGGTTGATAGATCTGAGGTTGGCCAGAGTCTTCTATCAGAGCTCATAGAAGGCGTAGAGGTCTAGTTCACTCTTGCTTCTCTTTCCAGGTTATATGTGTCATCAAAGGACAGCAGGTCAGAGACCACGAGCGACGCCCTCACACCTTTGCAGTGGTGCCGGCAGGCTCTGGAAAGCCCCAAATCGGAGGTGGAGGCCGCCAGGAGGTCGCTGTCTCTCCGGCTAGAGCAAGGTGCGAGTTGACTGGTTTGTTTGTGATTTGTGTGTCTGTGTGTGGAGAAAACGACTCTGACTGGTCCCCCCCCAAGGGAAGTTGGATTGCACACACCTGGCTGTGCAGGCTAACTGTGCAAAAGAAGACACGAGCCACATGATTAAGTTGCTGCTGGGAGCACCGCTGTAGCTACTGCTGCAAGAAAGATGATAACGTCTGATGTTTCTCTGAGTAGATGAGTGAAGAGTGGGAGTTTCTTGCTCATTAACTTGGAGTTCAGCCTGTGGGTGTTTCTCAAGACGGTTTTCTCTTAATAAAATGCGTCTTTATGTCAGGAGCATTTCAAAGCTTGAAGTCCCCGTAGTTTTGTTGTTCAGCGCACACTAAAACCAAAGGCTGAGGCAGCGGATTAGTTTGCAGGGTGCTGCTCGCCTCCAGGCTATTTTAAAACTGATGTACACAGCTTTTAGTGTCTTGCCAAAAACACGAGCACTCGCTACCTCGCACGCCCCTACTGTCTCTCACAACACAAATGCTGGCCAGGAGGAAGTGTTGCTATTAGTTTGTACAGATCTTAAACACAGCACAGCTGCTGGCTTGTTATAAAGAAATGTGTTGAGCACAAATGCACTACATTGCCAAAAGTATTCACTTGTCTGCCTTCACACACACATCTGAACTTAAGCGACCTCCCATTCTTAATCCATAGGGTTTGATATGATGTCGGTCCTTTGCAGATATGACGGCTTCGATTCTTCTGGGAAGGCTTTCCACAGGTTTAGGAGTGTTTATGGGAGTTTTTGACCTTTTTTTTTCCAGAAGTACAGTTGGATGAGAAGGCCTGGCTCACAGTCTGCAATCTAATTTAACCCAAAGGTGTTCTGTCGGGTTGAGGTCAGGACTCTGTGAAGGCCAGTCAAGTTCTTCTACTCCTGTCTTTTTTTGGAGCTTGCTTGTACAAGCAGTCTGTATGGCTAGCTGCTTGATTTGTGCCTGTGGCCACTGAAGTGATTGGAACACCTTAATTCAATAATTTGGATGGATGAGTGAATACTTTTGTCCCTATAATGTGTTTTTGATTAGATGGGTCACTGGGTTCAGCAGATGAACTCGTCAAAACTGGTTTTTGTTCAGCGTCCGAGCATGAGTTTCAAAATGACACGCGGACACATTCAAATCACTTATTTCTTCACATACTCACACAGAGTATGATAAAACTTTAAAATCCTTATCTCATCTTTAAAATGCAGAAAAGCTGCAAATCTTGACATTTAAAGAACTGTCATCAAAGCCAAAAGCTCAAACTTCAGACTGCTCTGAATGCTCAGTCAGGGACAGCTTGAGTCTCTTAGAGCTGACGTCAGAGAGCAGATATCTAAACATGGTCATCTCAGGCACGTAAGCCACACCCACTCGCTGTCAAACGCTTCTGTTTGTGAGAGGCATCCAATCAGAGGAAGGCTAGCTTTAAGGACATAATGCGATAAGAGGATTATTTTTGATACTGTGAATCATGCAAAGCAGTGCTAATAATACAAACAGCCCTGCTCCAGCTTTACTTGAGCGACGTGTAATAATTCATTCAGTCATGAATGAGTAAAGACTGTCTTTGCTTTAGATACGTCAGCACTCTGTTTTAGTGATTGTGCCATATGAACAGGTACAGGTAGAAAATGCCAGCCTTTTGTTACCTGTTGAAAATCAAGATTGACAGCTGCTTGTTTGGCTTCAGAAGTCACTCAGCTTGAGCGCACCCGTCTGATCTTCACGTCTTGGATCGTGTTTGGGAGAAGTCGTGTTCTCAGGAGTGGATTATTGTCTGTGGACTGAACGGTCTCATCAGTCCAACGTCACATTATTTTTGCCTACATACATTAAAGTGGAACTAACGGCCACTCAAATTCCTAGGTTGCAACAACAGACACATTATGTCCATATCATGGTCTAAACCAATCAGAGATAGTCAAGGGCGGGACCTCTCTGATTGGCCGTGGTCCAGATATTCCTGTAGGTGTGTGTACGTTTGAAAGTGCAGGCGGATAGAGAGAGGTGAGCAGCCTAGGTGGATGTAACTGTGGGTAATGAGAAAAGATGAAAAGAATAACTTTTTTTGTTAATTTAAGGCCTGATCTGTCCAAACTTCATAGCCAGCTCTGACGCGGCGCCATCAACCTCTCAGGTTATGTCTAACACTGGACGGAGACGGCATCAGATAATGATCCACATACAATAGACTCCGAGCAAGAGTCCACTGAAAGAAAAAAAAGGAGAGTGTATACATTTGGAAGAGAGTGACGTGACCAGTTTCCCTGGCTAAGACGCAGTAAAGCTGACAACATGATGCACTGCATTTACTGTCGTGAGCGTGGAAAGACCATGGCTGGCATCACAGCATTTGTGACTGGTGTTAATAAGTGTCCCCTCTCCCCACCGCCGTTCAGCGGCAGGCAGCAGCAAACAGGTCATCAGAGGAGGCCGAGGTGATGATTACGTTTAACATTGACTACAATACAGTTTAAATTTGAGCTCAGTGAAGCACAAGCACTTTTTCAGTAACTTCTCTGTCTTGTAGAACTGTGCTCCAAGTAAAGAACTTTGTGTTGACAACAAAACTTTATTTGTTTAGCACATTTAAAACAACTGTAGGTGACCAAAGTACAATAAAATAGGAATGCACTGAGATGTCTGAGACTTCATTGAACAAGCGACGGGCTGAAGGTCCAGATGCATCTGTCAGGTCCTTGCTGAGGTTTTTTTTTTTTTCTTCCTTAAGGACGTGACTACTTTTGTCTCTTTCACTTGTCCGTTTTACTCAGATTTTTTTTAAGGACACACTGCACACCATTCTGAGATATGCCAGGTTTTTGTAATAACTCTGTTATCTTTGACATTTTTCATTCACAATAGTACAATAGTGTTTTCCAGAATTGATCATGGTGATCCCTATTTTACCGATATGAAAGCTGATGAAGGCAGGGACATGAAATCCTGTTTAAAAAGTGTATCTCACCCCTCAAACTTCTTCAGTGTTTGGCCTGATATGCAAAGACCCAGCAGTAGTGTGCTGCAGCACAAATGTAATGTGACACTGCATTTGTTTAATCAGCTTAAGAAGCAGGAGACATTTTCTGTGAGGTAAAATCTCAGCAGGTCTGGAGATGAATGGAAGCGGCTGGCAGCACAGTCACTAGCACTCTTTTTAAATGATCCACTTTTTAAAGCCAGTCAGCTAAGCAGTCACCTCAGTAATGCCTCCTAAGTACTCTGTAGTCACGGTGATCAGTCTGAGGTCGGCTCACCTTCATCCGTGCACTGCAGGGCTCAGCAGTCCGTCGGCACATCTTAGGCAGATCGGTCCCGGGTCAGCTGACCTGCGTGTCTGTCATAATTACAGGCGTCGCTTGGCGATACCGAGCAACAGGAAAAGATCTGAGGAAGTAAAACAGGAAGTTGGTCTAAATATACCAGCAGGTTAAAGCAGGGAGCAGACCAGTGGATCGATGGCAGTGCTGAGGCCGACGCTTGGCTTAGTGTTGTCATGGTTACCTCACGGGTCTGTAAAAATGGATTTTGTGTGTGGAGTTTATCGACAGGTGACCTGGAAAAAACAGATCAGGATCATCAGTCCAGATGTCTGTGTGCTTATCGGCGTCATCATCAAATCGATGGGTCTCTTTGTAGTTTGGTGTGTGTGTGAGGAAGATGGGGCCGCTTGTGAAGTGTGAGTGGAGGCGACGGCTCCCACGGCCTCAGCTGAACAGGCAGCTTAACGCCCCGCAGCCTTTAATGAGGCGAGATGGAGCTCGACTCACCTGCGTGGGCGCGCTCGTCTGCGCGCGATCCCGCTCAGCCTCCACATACTTAGGAAGTCAAGTAATTATGTGCAGAGTTAAAGTCAAAGAAATACTTCAGTTACACTGCACCTCCATCAAGGTCCGGCTGCTGGTGTAGGAAGCCTAATCTTCACACTGTAACCGCAAAGCTTACAGAAAAAGCAACACTGAATTTAATCTTGTTAGATCCTCAGAGTGGAGATTCACCAACGCAATCCAAAAATTTACTGTGACAGTCGTGTTTTTGATTAAATCAATTACTAATGAAAGGAGGCACGATTTAAAGCCTTCGTTTATGTCTGTTCTTTGTGCAAAAGCACCCCCTACCTCCTTATCCAGTTTCAACAAGTCTATGATGGCACGATTAAGTAAAAGTTTAGGTTTGCTAATAAAAAGTGCCTTAAACCTGTTTTCTTTTGTAGTGACCAGCCGGGGTCGACACCTGGTTGCAAAAAGAAGTCCAGTTGTCTGGATGTCAGTCAGTTGATCTCTTGCTAAACACTTTTCCTGCTGATTTTATGGTGCCAGTCTCCAGGTGACCATGTTTAATACAACTCTAAGGTACAATCGAGTAAGCTACGGCTTCACATTCAGAGTCTGACATAACCTGATGCTACAGTCACATAAAGGAAACAGGTCATTGGAGACCAAGTTGTTGTGATTGTGTTGCCTTTTGAAATGTAATTTTGAAGACGGGGACGCCACCTCCTTTTAAACTGTGCTTGTGTGAGGACGAATTAACCTCTTGTCTTGTTTCAGAGAGGGGATGATCTGAAGGCCTAGAATCAGATCAAATGAGGATTATTTTGAACTGTGACTCATGCGAAGCTACTCTGTTCGAGTCTTGGTGTGGCAGCAGGAACTCTATACTTTTGAGTGAATTTCATTACAGCGTATCTTTCCAGCCTCGCTTGTAGCGAGTTACTTCATGAGAGCCATGTTGCTAGTTTCTACAGTAACTCAGGCTTGTCCTAGGTGGGCTTAGTGCTGACAAACAAATTTAAAGGAATGTTACAGCTGCCGTGATCACTGTGTCACCTCTACGTTGCTGAATGTATTGTCCTTAGCTTGCATGCTAACGTTCCCTAACCTTCCATGCGTTTTAAACTAGCCTCCCGTTGCAGTCTCAGTATTTGGGTCACGGCGTTTGACCCCCTGACTCGGCTGCATCCTCTGAAGTTGCCCCGACTGTGCAGCTTGTTGCATCAGCGACGGTTAAACCTCCACTCGACACACTAACCGTCCTTTGCAGAGGAATCCTCCCACCAACTCGGCCCACTAGCTCTCTTTCCCCCGCCCGAGGTTTGCCGTGATGAAATGAAGAGCTGTTGCCATAGCAACGGTTTACATGAAAGGTTCGCAGCTAAATGCTTTTATATTCACATTGACAGGTAAAGGAAAGAAAGATTTCCCTCCCATCTCTGTGTGGACACCAGCTTCACTCGCACTCTTGCACACCTTTAAATAACTCCTGCAGTATTTTCTTTTATTCACCTCTGTTCCCAATATACTGTGCGTGTGTGCGTGCGTGCACGCGTGCGTGCGTGTGTGTCAAAGCTGTCATGTTTCTTCTTTCTATGAATAGTAGCAGTCGTTTGTGTGAGAGGCGCTCAGCGCCAGGTACAGCTGCACTATGTGAGCGTCTCTGTTGTGTTGAATCCTGCTTTGTCCTCGGCACTGAGCTGCTGAATAGAGCAGTCGGTGACAGACACCGCTGGTGAGGTAGCGGCTGCACGGTGCTGCCCTCCGTGCACAAAGACGTCTGTGATGTCTGTCTTTGTGTGGTTATTGTCTTCTTATCGCTGATTTTGAGCTGTAAAGAACAAAACAGTTGGACTGATGATTTTTTTCTTTTTTTTTCTTTTTTTTGAGTCATATTGACTATTCACTGATGGCATTTAAAGAGACATTACACCCAAAAAATTTAACTTGCTTCATTTTGGATGCTTGCTGGTGTAAAGTACCAATTCATTGTGAGGAAATGAGGACTGTAGCTCATTTACACTCTAGTTTGCTAGATTGAACATTAGATCAATTTTAAAGGTTTCACTAACAGAAGCTAACAGAGGCTAACAGCAGCTATCACTGGCAAAAATGATTAAATCAGGACTTACTGGCAGGATATCTGTTCCAAATAACTGATTTGTATATCCATATATTAATTACACTCAACTTTGTGCTTGATAAATGCTTGATATTTTAAAAACAAAACAAAAAAACAACACTTTTTCTATGAAAGAAATCCCTGTGGTTGAGTAAATGTTGGTGAATTACAAAACGTCTTTATCTGACATGATCACGCTGCCGTGATAAAGCTTTTTCCCAGATATTCATTGTAATCTTGGTATTTGATGCATAAATCCAGCTTTTCTCTATTGTTGGATCACTCTCAAGGATTTGCTGGCAGGAGAAAGTACACTGTCCCCATCCCCGTCATTATTTTAATCCATCGTGATCTGTTCAAAATAAAAATGTTTTTGTATGTTAGAGAAACTTTTTCATTTTATTAAAGATTGATGCAAAATTTGCACTGCAAATGGAGCCAAATGTGTTTATTAGAAATTAGGCAAAGAGATTCTCCCACAGATTATTACTAAAAGATTATTGGGCAGCTGGAGCAGTGTGATTGAACTTGACTTTTATAGAGAGACAAAATATGTACTTTTGAAGGAAGTGAGTGAAATCAATCAGTTAATGTGACGTAATACTAACAAGCTGCTGCACATTCTCAAGTATTGACCTTTGCTACATGGTCCGTGAACAGTCTAGCTACATGTTTGATCTAAACATCAGCCGTGTAATATGGGAATGTTTTATTTAAAGAAATGGTTGTGTGAGCTCAGTAACTTCCACTGATCAGTGGTGTCAGACTAATTTTACATTGTGGGCACCATTCAGCCCAATTTGACTTTAAGTGCGCTGGCCCAGTGAAGTTACCGTACAAACCTAAGCCCTGCACTAATAGCATGAATGGTGCATGTGCTAAAAATAACTTTCACCTGCAGGCTAATACGTTTCATCATCAATTTCTCTAAATGGGACCAACATTTATCAAATAAACCTGACCTTGTATTAAATTACACGTATCCAATGTTTAAGACAATACATTTATATTTACTAAGTAAAGTAAGCAGTGGGGCCACTTTTCCCCTTGGACTTGTAGATAGGCTGACTTGCTTCGTTGTCCACTGCTGAATATTCACAAACTCCAATATTTATGCTGAAAAGAGCAGAATTCTAATGAACACGCTGTCCTGTGCATGAATGTGGAACAGTGCTGTGTGTTTGAGACTTTTTCTTTCTTTATCCGCCCACAGCTTTTAGTTGGTGTGCAGTGTCTGACGGGGAAACCTAACAGTTGGTGTTAAATAAGAAAATATATGCTAACTCTATGCTTGTTTCCTCCCTCGTTCAGTCTCCAGGTGGCGTAGCTCCCTGTCCAGCCCCTCTCCTTCCTCCTCTCCCGGTCCTCCTCTGAGTCGAGTCGCCGGAGTGTCTCCCATCAGTGCTTCCCCTCCAACCAAACCCTGCTCCACTCCCCAGCCGGCTGAAAGACACGGTACCCCTGTTGTTATCTTTTTAAAAGACCCTTAATCAGCTGGTTGGGACTTAAATTTCTTCGAGTACTGTCCAGATTTGAATATCAGTGCAACCTTCACTAATGAATCAACTGTTTGTCACATCTTTTTCTTCCCAAACTGACTTCCCCTTCCTCTCTGCCTCAGTTCCTTCCCTCTCCTCCCCACTCCACCCGGTCCTCCATCGGACTCTCAGTCCCATCGGGAAGGAGCTCTCCCCTGTAGCTGAGAGGACTCCCACCTTCTTCCCTCACCCGCTCACCCGAAGTAAGCCTGCCTTTGCTGCTCTTCTTTAAAGAAAGTGTCGATTCCTTACAAACATTAAAAATTTAGCACATATTGTAACCAGAATACGAACGTGCCGCAGGAGGAAAAAACTGGGTCATGCTCAAGCTTTTTATACGTTATACCGATCATTCCCTCCTGTTGAAGTTGGAGAATATATTTTTATCGCTGACTTTTTTAGTTTTTAGGGGTTTTTTTGTGCTGCCCTGCTTGTTGCTCATTATGCGACTACATTTCACTGCTGCACATGAATCCTGTTTGAGGGCAAAGTGGATTCAAGTACATTATTAGCAATGGAAAAAACTGAGGGGGAGAGGAGAGGGCAAAGCTGCAGGGAATAAAACTGCTCAGCCCTGAAGGGAGCGAGCTCCCATCCTGAGCAACATGTAGCTCAGAAATAACTGCTGCGGGGAGGGGGGCTAAGTAGTGATGGTGGGGGTGTTGGTGGGTGTTTGCCCAAAGCTTATTTCCATGACAGTGGCTTTAAAGAGCCTTTTACACGTGCTCTCCCAAACATGAGCCTCCCTGCCCTCCTCTATGCCACCAATGTGTTCGGGGCTGTCGAATGGGCTCTGTGCTGGGCTCTGAAGTCAACCCAGGGTTTGCTCATTTATCTACAAGCATGCTCTCAAGAATGAGGCACGACTGGCAGCGTCTTGCCGATAAAACATGGTTGGATAAAACTGCAATACTGTAAAAATATGATGACGTTCAACATATTATGCTGGCTGAAGCACTCAATGTAATACTTGGATGCTTCATTGATCCCACAAGGGAAATTATTGTTACAGCAGCAGGATAAAGAATAAAAATAGAAGAGTCAACAACAAATAAACAAGATGGTTAAAGTGGCACAGTTGTATAGTGAGAACCTTCTATTGTGAGACTGCAGCAGTTCTACATACAGTATCTCACAAAAGTGAGTACACCCCTCACATTTTTGTAAATATTTTATCTTTTCATGGGACAACATTGAAGATATGACTCTTTAATACAATGTAAGGTAGTCGGTGTGAAGCTTGTATAACAGTGTCAATTTGCTGCCACTGGAATCCTCTCCCACTCCTCCATGATGACATCATTTAGCTGGTGGATGTTAGACACCTTGCGCTCCTCCACCTTCCATTTGAGGATGCTGAATAAGGGTTTAAGTCTGGAGACATGCTTGGCCAGTCGAGTACCTTTACCCTCGGTTTATTTATGAAGGCACTGGTCTTTTTTGGAGGTGTGTGTGGGATCATGTTGGAATACTGCCCTGTGGCCCAGTTTCTCAAGGGAGCGGATCCTGCTCTGGAGAATTTTCACTTGTTCCATTGGCAAATTTCTTGCACTTGATACAAGATATTTTTGCTCGAAATAAGTTTAAAAAAAAATCTGCCAATGGAACAAGTAAAAATTCTCCAGTTTCAACATTCACTGTCTAAAAACAAGTTCCTATATCTTACTCAGATGTTACCCTTTAGCTCATTGTGTCTTATTTTAAGTGTGATGAGATTATTTTGACTAGAAATAAGACAAATATACTTGATAAGATTTTGAGTTTTTGCAGTGGGTGTGCGTTTTGGAGCACAAATGCAGTGATCCGATTGGTCACGTCTGTTTATTCGCATGTTAAAAATCTCAAAAATCGAGTCTGATACAAAAAATAAATGCCAGAAAATTCCTCCTGCGAAATTGTGGGGTCTGCGTGAATGACTGGTTAAGAATAGATAAGTCTGAAAAATATTTTTAAAGGACAGAAATGTGTCTTATTCTCGACAGGTGAGTTCTCCTCATTGTACAGTTTCATGGAGATATTCCACCATCAGCTGTATGTTATGTTATCGCTAAGAGGAAGCATTTAGAAACCACAGCAGGACCACATTAAGTTACAGATCGGGGAACTCATGGCTGACTCACAACCACAGAGCTCCAGACCTCCTCTGGCATTAACATCAGCACTAAAACTGTGTGCCAGGAGCTTCGTGGCGTGGGTTTCTATAACCGAGCGGCTCCTGTAGGTGGCCCAGCCCGTTTGGTGTGTTCTCTACCCACTGAAGGGACGACCACTTTAACTGCCTTTTATTAAAGCGCCTCTGATCTAAACTGCACAGCAACAATATTCTCAAACTTCACTGCGATAGTTTTAATGAGGCTGCTTGTCTTTATTTATAGAGCGCTTCCCTGAAGGCACGTTACAAATTGCTTCACACAAGGAAATATGACAAACTCATCGACCTGAAGGAGGAACAGAAATCTATTATGATATTTGTTTTACAGGATGAAGCTGACCTTTGACCTTCCTGAGCTTGTGCCCAAAGTGGAAGCGAATGAAATGTCATTTGTGCTGATCTCCAAAGTCTCACTTGTCTTTCCAGAGAAACCTGTGTCACTTAGCAGAACCCACAGACATTTTTAATGTTCCTTTCTTGATTGCTGGAAGTTCATTTCTAAGATTCAGAGACGGACGGAGTTGAGGAAGCTCGTAAAGGTGCAGAAATCCTGGCCTGTGTGAGTCAAAGAAGACTAAAGTAATTAGAATAATGGCACTGATGGGAGGGATTATTTTAGAGAGCAGTCGCAGGGAGCAGATCTCAGGCAGATCATTAACTGTGGAGAGGTTTTTGTAACCTCAGGCTTAATATTTCTGTCTCGCTGCTGCTTAATGGGCTCTAATTCTGCGAGCCGAGCATCACCCTCCATTAGTCTGGACCCTTCATCTTTATGTGGAGGACACTCTGAAGAGTGAAGGGTGCTTCTCTCATTGGAGCAGTCCTGCTCGTTTGTTTAACTGTGCAGCATGAAGTGAGACACGAGAGTGGAAAGTCTGACTTCTTGGATCTTGTTTTTACTTGAAGGTCGCAGTCTGCGGCGCTCCATCCTCAGCCCTCAGTCGTCCATAGACAGCGACCTGGGAGCGTCGGAGGCGGAGGACGACTCCATCGCTCTGGGATACAAACTGCAGGACCTCACCGATGTCCAGGTTATGGCCCGGCTGCAGGAGGAGAGTAAGTCGCAGGACTTCCACCTGCACCCTGACGGCACTTCCTGATTTTTGATTTAAAAACACTGTTGGTGTCAGTAGTTTGCTCCACCTGCCAGAGTGCTTAAACTACCCGATGAATCGGAGTCTTTATACAGAGAAGTGTTTTTGAAATGATTTCAGGACACTGGAAATCATTTTGGCTGTTTAGTCAGTTTTTTGTGGTTATCTGTTACAGATTTGAGCCAACTCACTTCTCCTGATGTCCCTCTGTCTGTCTCTACTGCCCCCCCCCCCTTCTAATAATTTAACAAATGGCACCAGATCTCAGAGCCCATCGCTACTTTAGCTTCATTAACCCCAGGAGGTGATGACTGTGTGTTGTGTGGTGTGTGCATGTGTGTGTGTGTGTGGGGTGTGTGTGGTGGGTGTGTGTGGTGTGCGTGCGTGCGTGTGTGTGTGGTGGGTGTTTTGCACGCTGGTCCTCATATCTCGCTCCCCCAGGTCTAAGGCAGGACCTCGCCAGCACCTCGTCCGTCCTGGCCAACCGCCGCAGCCAGAGCTTGACCTTCCAGCTCAGCCAGCTCAGCGCCGGTCCCGACCTGGAGGAGGAAGACGAGGAGGACGACGAAGACTACGGCCTCCTGCCGCCGCCACAGCCGCGCCTCACCCGCCTGCCCCACTCCCACACTTTCTCCAGCATCCGAGACTGGCGAAGAAGCACCAGTTCCCTGTGCACCCCTCCTTCCACCCCCTCCACCCCCCCGTACCCTTCCGCTGGGTTCGCCGTTCAACCTGCGCTCCAAGCCCAGTCTCAGGGTCTTGGGCTGGGGCTGGGGCTGGGACTGGGCAGCACCTCCGCAGCCGAGCAACAGTGCTTCAGACCAGGATCAGGTGAGGAAAGGAGGAAACGTGATCTAAATAAAGAAACACGGCTGTTTTTGTGTGGAATCACCAAGGAGCAGATTCCCTTTCAGCTGTTTCAGAGCTATTTGTCATCTTTAAATTAAGAGTAACTTGTACCGTGTACAGTGTAGCATGTATGTGCACGATCTCTAACCACATACCTGAAACTTGTCAGCTTCCACAAATGTGAGAACGCATCAGTTTGTTGAAAGACTACTCTATGTAAATTTATGAGTACATCATTCTTATTTTTCTCTTAAGCTGAAATGACTGACTGTACTCTGAGTGTAGTCCTTTAATGAGGATGAACCAAAGCCGGACTTTAAGAACCTGGCAGTGTGATTATTCTGCCACTGGAAGGTATTTCCATCCATCAGCAGACATGGATTAAACCTACTGATGATCTTTTGATAGAATTGGTACCCATTAATGCTTTGAAGAGTACTAATATAAATTATCTCTGTGTTTATGTTTTGTGCGTGTGATATTTGTGTGTATTACTGTGTACGTGTATGACGTTGGACATGTTGTTTTGGGGGGAAAACTTCATCATGGCCTCCAGCCGAATATGAGAGTAAGTCAAAAGCACGGTTCAGTGCGTCTAACCTTTTAATCATCTAAATCATCTCTGAACATTAATCAGAGTATTTTTCTTCTAATTGCAAACGTCGCCCTTTAACACTGTGACTGTGTCCCGGTTGTGACCTCGCTGACGCTCTACCTGCTTTATAAACTCTTACTAATCCTCTTGTACAACTGCTCTTAAAGCTCTCACGCTGGCGTGCGTTTCCGTTTCGAGGCGGAGACCCGAGAGTTTGATGGGATTACAAGTTAGGAGTGTATAACTGACTGACGGGTGTTGGAAACCGTTAGCAGTGTGAAGACGATCAGAGACTGCTTTATGAGGCATCTTTAAAAATAGTTCAGCATCTGAGGGTTTCTATTTGTCTCTCTGTTTTTGTTTGGAAGCCTCGCTGTTTGCAGACTCTGAGATAACTCGATTAATCTGGCCTGGCGCAGCTCTGGACGCCTTAAATCTGTTGGCTGTTTCTGTCTGTGTTAGATAAGCTGCGCAGGAGCATGCCTAACCTTGTCAGAGCTCCCAGCATGCCCAGTGTGCCCATACCAGCCAATCCCAGTGCTTCCCCTTCTTTGCTTCGTAACAGCCAGAGCTTTGATTCGTCCAGCGGGCTGGCTCGACTGCAGTCCTCCAGTAAGATGCTGCTTCTCTTCTCTAATTAAAGAGACAGTTCACCCAAAAATTGATTTGGCTTGTAGGCGCCGCCGGCCAAATAAGTTTGCTAACTTCAGTTTGTCTCCACTCATCTACAGTCCCCTCTCCAGGCCAACTCCAAAACCAGAGAGTCCAGAGCGTCGGGAACTTCACCTCATTGTCCAGGCCGCCTCTGAAAGCCACCGCCTACGTCAGTCCCACCATCAAGGGCTCCGCCTCCATGCCCACCTCCATCAGCCTCCAGTCTCTTAATCTAAACAGCGGTGGTAGTGGTGGGGCTAACAGCGGGATCCCTTTACTTAGTAAACCTGCAGGGACGCCCACCGCCTCAAACGCTGCACGCAGCAGCCTGCCCCGCCCCGCCTCCTTTGTTGGTACCACAAGTTCCACCCCCCGCAGCAAGGTGGCCCAACCAGCACGAAGGTAAACTTTTAAAAGAAGTTGTGTGTTTGTCTGTTGTGTGGCTGTGTGATTACTTGCGCAATCTGAAGTAACACAAAGGTACTAGAACGAGTACTTTAGTGCGCTACAGCAAGGAAATATGTAAAGTAATGGATTACTTTTAAAAAGTAATTGGTAATATGTTCATTTGAAGCAACAACTCTAATCAAATGCTGGTGTTGCTGCAATCTGCCTGGAGCTCATAGTACTCGCACTAACAGTTTGAAATGAGGCTCTACAAAGCAGCGAGTGTTACTCGTCCACGGCGTCCACACCGTGCGGGCGGGGTTCCTGAGACGTGTGGCTTTAGCTGGTGTGGAACGTCTCGTCTTTGTCTGTCCTCTGACTTCAGTCCTCCTCCTGTTCCCTCAGTTTACTGACTCCTCCAAAGAGCTTGTCCACCTTCAGTGCCCTCCGCGACAGCACCTGGCGAGACGGCTGCTACTGATGGACGTGGCAGCGGCGGCGGCGCAGTGGTGGCAGCGACGCCCCGCTGGTTGGGGCGACTTGCTGCTCCTCAGCATAGAGGGGTTTTTTTTCCCGTGGAGATGCTGAAAGGTTTCTGACCAAAAACAGTGACTGATCATGACCTTAAATCTGAGATCCTGCATAGAACAGTCGGCCGAGGGTCTTCGTGAATCGATCTCTCAGAGTCTATGCAGAATTTCTTCGGGGAAGTCGGGTTTTCTTAATCTGCGTTTGCACGTCAGCCCCTGAATTCACTGACTGCTTCGCAATCGACGAGTCTGGTCTGTGCCAAGGGGGCGCTGTTCCCTGCTGCTCTTGTGCAATAAACTGCTGGCTGATGGGTACCTGTAATACTAACCCGCTGAAGAGGGCTGCCAGTGTGTTTGTTTCTTTATATCACATTTATTTTGAATAAATGAATAATTTTGACTAATCAGATGATTTTTAATTTTTTTTTTCCCCTGTGGCAACGAGCGCCCACAATGCTGCTAAAGTTTAATCAGTCCTTGTGCGTTTGGGTACAATTACTCCAATTTTTACATAAACGTAATAAACTACGTATTCATGTACAAATCTAACTATTCGGTGTGCGTACGTATATATTAATTGATCCGATATTCGGTTTTAAACGTGACTCTTGACCAAAATATCTGAATGTTTACACGAGTTTTGTGCATATTAACACTTTAAAACTGTCCGACCAATGAGAGGAAACGGTTCTTGTTGCACTTTTGTATAAAATCTCTCAACTCGTTTATCCTTGTTCTGTTTTCTAACATTTGCACTTTTTTCTTTTTTTTTTTAATGTATGTATTTGATTTTATGGATTTAAAGTGAGTAAACGGCTGTTAGCAAACTGTTCTGGGGATGTTTCACAGTTAACACGCCGCCTAATGTAGCACCGTCTGTTTGTAATATTTGACTACGGCACATTTCACAAAACCCTGAGTCTTTTGTTATCGTGATGGACCGAATGAGTAAAACCTTTTAATAAAATATTCTAAATTAAAGCCGTCTTTCTTTGTTTCAGTCATGCAAAGTGGAAGGGACTCCAGCATCACTTAAATTGTGGAAATGGTCAACGCTGCCACCTAGTGGTAGAATATTTTAATGGCTCAGTGTGGATTTAAAATGACTTTTTCAAAGGAAGGTGGCTATGGCTCAATCAGGGACAGATCTAGAAAGGCGGCATGTGCCACTCTAGTTTTGCATGTGACAGTGTTGTTTATTAAAATAAGATGGCATTAACACTTTGAGCCTAGCTACAGTTAACACTGAATATAAATTCTAAAACTGAATATATTTTCTAAGGATGGTGCGAAAACGGTAAAGACAGGAAGAAAGCCACCTCTTTCCTATTGGTGGAAAATGTACCCTGTTGAGCTTTTTTTTTTTTTTTTTTTTCTCTTAAATGGCAACCCGTGGGATTTGGTTGTTTAGGAAGAGGGAAAGTTTTGGGAGTGACTGAAGCGAGAGAGAGACAGCAAGTATAGATATGAGAGATGGCATGGAGTGTGTACTTAGTGTGTTGTGTATTTGTTGTTTTGTGTCACAAAGGCCAATTGCAATGTAAACACCGTCTCCAGGTGAAAAACAGGAGCAGTGTTACACCTGCTGTCAGGCCTGTGGTGTTCTCCTACGTCTTGTGGCGGACAAATTTTTGTCTCGTGTTTGTAAAAGAATCAACGCATGTTGTGTAGCTTTCTGGATTTTATACTTATTGGGCTACATATTTATTTAGTTATTATACAGGCTACACAGTACATCAAATCAAAATTGACACGTTTTATGTAATGAAAGTTTGAATTATGTGGACATTTTAATCATTTTTAACCATACGTAACACGTGTGTAACAACTATGTGTTTTTTCTTAAAGGCTTTGAGAAACTTTCTCTAGATCCGGCCCTGGGCTCAGAAGTTTGAACAGGCAGTAACAACTGAAGGTGGCAATGTTTGAGAAACCAGTCACGTTTTTCTTCTGCTGCATGTAAAATCACTGTGTAACCTGCAGTTTCTGTCTGCACTTGATCGAGCTGTGTGCTCAAGGTTCGTCATAATTTGGTCTTCACTGTTTATAGTCATGGCTTTTTCATTAGGTACACCTCGTTTATGCAAATAATCTCACCAGACAATCACATGGCAATAACTCAAAGCATTTAGGCATGCCGACATGATCAAGACGACCTGCTGAAGTTCAAATTGATCATCGGGCTTGAGAAGAAAATTTTTACTGACTTTGAATGTGGCGTGGTTGTTGGTCTGAATTGATCTGCTGGAATTTTCCCCCACAGCTGTCTGTAGAGTTTACAGAGACTGGTCTGAAAAAGAGAAAATGTCCAGTGAGCAGGAGATCCCTGTTGATGTCAGATAATAGCCAGACTGCTTCAAGCTGCTGATGGTGTAATGGTGGAGGGGACATTTGCTTTGGGCCCCTTAGTACCAGCTGAGCATCATGTAAACACACACAGCAGGAGGTGTACCTAATAAAATGACCAGAGAGAGTATGTCCATTGCAGCTTGTAGGATAATCATTAATTAATCAGACTTTGGGTCAGCAGCAAATAAAGCCTGAAGTTTTACAATGACCACAGTCAGAGTTGTAGTTCCTGATAGTAACCACTGGAGGGCAGTTATCCTGTAACAGGCTACAGTGTGATCAACAGAAGTCACCAGAACAATTACTTATATTCTTATCTATATTTTGATATGATTTTAAATGATCACCTGTCTTCAACTGACATTTTTTTTCCCCCCAAAGAAATAGACTAAACCCCTTCAGCACTGACTATAAACCCCAAAGGAGAGCAGCAAAGAAAGCGCCCAGTGTCCCAGGTTTTTAGAAGGTTCGGGTTTTTGTTTGAACCTCAAAGATTCAGAGTCTAAAACTTTTGAAAGAAAAAAATTTAAGTTATGACAGAAAAGAACTCTTAACCTCTGGGTTTATTTAAAAGTGTCACTTTGGTTGGAAGGATCTAACAAGTTGGGAATTTTTGAGGTGTCTGTTTTTGAAACCATCACTCTGAGGAAAAGTCTGACAAGCTTTCAGAGACGGCTTCTCATCTGATTTCTGAGGCTAATGCCACGGAGTAATGAATCAAGAGGAACAGTGCAGTTGATAGTGGGTTCACTCCTATATGAACTTTTGTCATCTTACACCCAGTGGAAGGACTTACCAACACTAAGGAACACAGCAAAGAACCAAATGCTCAAGACCTACATTGAAAAACGACAGTAATGGGATCTTTAATCAGGATCAGTTTCTTTTTGTTAATCTGGAATTTTAACTCGAATGACCCAAGAAAGTTTTATCTGAAACATTCTAAAAAAAAAAAAACCTCTACTGGGTCCAGAGGGCATCCTAGACTAGAGCTGGCCTTCCAGATCAGCCTGTTCAGTCTCTTTCCATACCCAGCAGACCACACCATGAAAGATTATTGTTCAGATGAACACCAAGGTACCTCTAGCTATCCACAACTTAAATGTCCCTACCTTAGATGTTTAGTGGTTGCAGTGGAGGATGTTTATGCCTGTGGAAGTCTACCACCAGCTCCTTGGTTTTTCTGCTGGCACCAGTTCTCAAAGTCTTGGGTCAGTTCTCTGTCCTCCCCATCAGTGATGAGGCCGACTATTGCAGAGTCGTCAGAGAACTTCTGCAGGAAGCACTGGGTGGAGCTGAGGGAGAAGTCTGCAGTGTAGATGGTGAAGAGGAATGGAGCCAGAACTGCTCCCTGCGGGTCCCATACTGCAGACGACCCTGTCCGACACACAGCCCCGAGCTCTCACATACTGTGGTCAGTGGGTGAGGTAGTCCAGTATCCATGTAGTAAAGTGATGGTCCACTCCTGAGTTGTCCAGAAGGACAACTTTAGGACTGTGGGAAGAATGGTGTTGAAGGCACTGGAGAAATCAAAGAAAATGACTCTCTCAGTGCTCCCAGCGATCTCCAGGTGAGAGAGGGAACGATGCAGGAGGTGAATGACGGCATCATCCACTCCAGTGCCAGGCTGGTATAGGAAAACTGAAGTGGGTGCAGTGATAAGCTCACCAGGGGCCGAAGCTGTGCCAGGACCAGCCGCTCCAGGGTCTTCATCAGGTAAATGTTAACTGTTGATAAGCTCCTTAAGGGGAAGTCTGGATGTGTGGTCAGATTGACCTGGCTGGTAAAAGCCTGCTTTGAACCGTGGAGGTTGTGGAATTGGTCCTTCTGGGGATCGTTAGATTTTAATGGTCAATGTCCAAAAGTGAAGATCAACCAGACCACAGAGAAGTGTGAGTGTCTTGGTGGTAAGTTTCTGATTTGGAGTCAAGAACATGGTGTTGCAGCCCTTTGGTAGATAAAATGCTTAAGCATCTGCTGGAAAGGGGCTCAGTTGTCATCCAATCCTTTGGTGGATCACTGAATTTTTAAGTCAAATTACCAAAAAGAAGAGAAAAGAGTGCAGTGACAAGCTTTTAAATCCAGAAGGATGCTTCAGAGTAGACACTGGCTTGAAGCTCAAAAGAGCTGGTTTCAGTTCTAGAGACTGAAATTGTGGAGAGATTTTCCTTGATGGCTTCCAAAACAAGTCCTTTCAGTTTATATTTGATTTCTTTCACACTTAAACGCGGGTTTTGTTGTATGAGGTAGTAAAGATTGTGTATCTGTGTCTCATTTAATGTCCACAGCATCCTAAAACAGACACGTCAACACTTGAATATTTCTATATATTTAGCTTTCGAGGAGTTAAACTTTCTGGTCAATTTACAAAGTGCTCTTGAGCAGCAGTTCTCCAGCTTTGAAGGTCTTTCACTGTGTTTCTTTGGTATTTCACTCATTTTCAGATGGATTTTTTTGTCTTTGCCACTTAAAAACACATCGTTTGTTCTTTAGTCTAATCTATGAAAAATGCCAAAGATAAAAAAAAAAAAAAGTCAAACTGTGTTAAGTAGTTTTGGACTAATAAAATGATTCCCAAAGAGCTGTTAGCCAAAGACTTGCCTTAAGACATTTGAGGAAACTGAACAAGTGTCAGGCCTTATAAAACCTCTACAGCAGATGAACAGTCTCTGAAAGTCATGTCCTTAGGAAAGAATCTGGCACAAGACCTGAGAGAATTATCTGGACCTTCAGCTACTACTGTTCACTGTAGTTTCATCAGAAATGGTCTCAGTGGTAAGGAAGTGATTCTCCATGAAGAGAAACGGGAAGAAAAAGGCTGAGGTATGAAAACTACACAAGAACTGGACTGAAAATCAGTGACAACAGGTCTGATGGAGTGATGAATCCACATGTGATATTTTTGGTTCAAATCATCATTAATAAGGCCAAGAGGTCCGGAGAGAGGTGAGTCTACAGCTACCTGTAAAGCACGGCGGAGGCTCCGTCATGGTTTGAACGGCATTTCAGCATGACAATGGTCCCAAACACACTGCCAATGCAATAAAAAGTGGGACACTATCAGTCGTGGATCGGCCTCCCCTGAGCCCGGACCTCAACATTATTGAAGCAGTGTGGGATCATGTTGGCAGAGAACAGAACAAAAGGCAGAAACATCCAAAGAAGAGCTTTGAATGTCCTTCAAGAAGCCTGGAGAACTATTCCTGAAGACGACTTAAAGACATGACGAGGACGCTGCCTCAGAACTCTTTTTTTTTTTTGTGTGCCTAATTTGCTGTATTCACATGTATGTTTGTACATGTTTCAAAAAATCATGTTTTCATAGCAAAATATAAAGAACTGTCTTCGTGAGCCGAAGTGTTGAGTCCTCTTTTTGCCAATAGAGGGCCGCGCAGACCCCGATGATGTAACAGCATGTTGGGTCTCATCAGAGGTGACGCGGAGGAAGGAGGAGCGCTCACTCTGACACTTTTCCCGCGGTCAGCAGAGACTCTTGTCAAACAGTAACATCCATGAAACGTTAGAAAGCAGCGGTAGTACTTCTGCTTCAGGTGTGTTTACTGATACACGCCCTCATTTGATTTAATCCCGATTACCGCACGTGCTCCTCAAACGGAGTGAGACATCGCGTTTTAGATAGACGATCTTCGGCCCCACACGCCCAGCCTCAGCACCAGCGCTTCTCCTCTCCGCGGGGTTCCTCCTCCTCCTTTCGGCACCAGCATCACAGGAACCGTGATAGACACACAGACACCCTGCTGGAGGGAGGGACGAGGCCTCGGTGATCGTGCTCCCCGCTCCCGAGATCGGTTCCTCGCGGTCCGTTATGTCTTTGAGCCTGCTCCCCGTCTCGCCATGCCCGCCGCTGAACGCCACCCGCCACCGCTGTTCCTCTTCCTGCCGTCGCTGCTGCTGATCTCCTGCCTGGATGGGGCGGCGAGGGCGGCAGCAGCACTGGAGGAGGGCGGCGGCCTCACGGCCGGGGCCGAAGACCCGTCCGGTACCGACACCGCCGCCTCGGGCCGAGCGGCCACCCTCTCGGCTCTATCAGCAGGTAAACATAAACAAAGAGGAAGGGGGGTGTTTGATGGAGGATGGAGCAGGGTGGAGGAGGGGGCTGTTATTGTTACTGAAAATGGAAATTAGCTGCAGAGGAAACAGTGGGGCATGACTGATGGTGCATGTGCGTTAATAAAGGGGGCTTTCTGCAATAAGTGAGGAACTCAGGAGTGCACTGAAACACTGCTGGACTTGACTCAGACAGTCCGGCCTAATAGGATTAATCGGAGGAATATGGAGGTGTGGGGGATTAGGCTTTTATCTTTTTGGCCTGAGCAGGTGATGTCTTAATGGGAGACGGGGAGGGAGGGGAGTGTGGTAATCCTGTGCTGCTCTGCTGATACAGTAAGTAAAGCCTGTGTTTACATCCTGTCCCCAGTGAACACACAAAGGACAGCTGAGGTTGTGTGTGTGTTCATCAATAACAGCGCATTGTTTGTCTGGAAGCTCGTATTTAAAAGTCAGACTGCGTCTACTCCGTGCTGTTGCTCCGTTCCTGGATGTATTTTTCCACCCGCTCCCCGCACTGCTCGCCTCATCACTTTTTCATGGTGAGAGAAAGGTTACAGAGCACGCAGGAGGGACACGTGCATCCCAGATCTCCTCTTTTTCCTCTTGTAATCTTCTGGCATCTTCTTTGCAGAGCCCCAGTTTGCCCTGAAGGTCCTGGTGAGAGATCTGGTGACCCGCCAGCCCCTGTCGGGGGCTTTGGTGGCCGTCTACGTCAACCACACCTTGAGGAGTTCTGCCCAGACTGGGGAGATGGGGGAGGTTCTGCTCTGGGCGGCATACAGCCCGGGCCTCGGTCTGACCCTGCTGGGCAGCATGGGAGGCTACGTGCCCAGCCTGCTCCCCTGGAGCACCAATAAGAGACCAAGTGAGTGACCAGCAGAACTGTGCGGATCGATACTAATATCCATAGTATCGATACAATTTGCTGATATCGGTATTGGGTCAATACTTTGTTTCTATCCTCTCAGTTCAGTATGTAGCCCACTGAATTTTATTAAATAATTTACATTTTCAATGACCAAGTAAATACAGGGCAAATATTGCTAATCCTGGTATCGGTGCCCCAAAGTGACAGAATTCAGCAAGTGGTCTCACTGCCAACCTAAAAATGAAAAAAACAGTAAATAATTTTTTAAAAGGTGACGTAAAAACACTAAAAACAACTTTGGAGCTTACAGTATTGCTAGCACAGTTCCCACACGCTCAGACACACACACACACACTCCTGCATTATTCATTGTCATTATAGATTAATGAAGTGTCAGCGACAACACACAACTTGTCTCTGAGGTTTGTCCACGATGAGGCGATTTATGTTCCCAGTCGAGTGTAACCGAGCACGGCGTCCTGTGCTCGCCTCATCGATCGCTCTTGGAGTCGAGGTGTCTGCCTCCGGCGGCATGAGACCTACGCCTGCCTCAGCGTAGTGTCTTTGTCCTGCCCTGAGTCCAGAGCAGGGGGGTGGGGGTGGGGGGGGGGGGGGGGGGTTTTTTGTT
>VURO01019630.1:13946-29708 GCA_015108175.1 Pelvicachromis taeniatus
ATGTGTCAACTTCCACATGAATGCAATTGTCATACAAGGTTTTTATATCACAATATTTGAGGTGACTAGTATTATTCACTTCTTTTGCTTAAATGTAGCTGATCATATGAGTAAATTATTATATTTGAAACTGACTTTCACACAGTCTCCTTCATCCTATCAGCTTAAATTAAAAAAAAGAAAAGAAATAATAATAACATATTAATAAAAATAAAACATTTTTAGCATTATGTCTTTGGCTTACCAATAAACATGTAAGACAAATTCAGTTTAGTGTACTAATATCTTATATGAAGTATCTATATATGATAGCATAAGATAAGTAACATCAAAAATATGCTTCTTTATATTTCAGTTCACAGCAACTGACCCTAACACTACCAGTCAAAAGTTTGGACACGCCTTCTCATTTAATAAGTTTTCTTTATTTTCATGACTATTTACATTGTAGATTCTCACTGAAAACATCAAAACTATGGAATATGGAATTATGTAGTAAACAAAAAATAGTGTGAAATAACTCAAAACATGATTAATATTTTAGCCTTTTCAAAATAGCCACCCTTTGGTTTGATTACTGCTTTGCACACTCTTGGCATTCTCTCAAACGCAAAATACAAAAACTGAACTTGCTAACAAATTAATCATTTAATCATTGTCTAATCTAATCTTTCTAAACAGAACTTTGTTCACAAACTGATCTCTCTGAGTTTGGTTGAATTTAATTAAATTGATTTCATGGCCACGATAATGAGTCGCTTTAGCCTGTGTCCCACGCCCATGTTGTGTAGTTGGTTTTTTTTGTTTTTGTTTATGTTAAATTGCATAATCATGCTTTTTCGTGTTTAAGCCCTTCTCTTCCTTGAATAAATCTTCCCTTTGACTTTTTGTAATACACTAGACATCCATTGCTTACACCAGTGGAAGATTTTCTCCAGTGTTGTGCAGATTTGGTCAACTACGTCTGCACAAGTCTGCCTTGTTACTGCCACCATTACAAACTCTTAAAACATTGAATGGCCCTAACCCTATCTGCCCAAGTGTACTCTATGTGTCTATATACTACAACAACAGCCACCACCACATTTTTATTTATTTTTTTAGCAAGAAGACGTCCTTGTAGGAGTAAGTAAACCCTGAGGGGTTCTTTAACCAGAAGAGCACCTCCTGGCAAAATGCCCTGAGATGAGATTGATTCCAACTGGCCTTGCTAATTCCTAATTTTGACTACTTTTTATCCTTATTTGACATATTATTACCATTTAGCTGCATTAGTTTCCAATCCTCTATAGAGCCCAGGGACATAGTTGGGCTGATGGGTAGGAAGGCAATGGGGCTGGCTGGAACAGTGGGGCTAGCAGGATTTTTTGACCTCTCGATGTCCTGGATGAAAAATCCATTGGTTCTGTTGGAGCCATCTACTAACACAAATGTGTTCTGTAGATGTGGATGAACTACATATTGTATGGGTTGTGATACAGAGCTGGTGTAGTAAATTGGTTCCTGTTGTAATAAAACAGTTTGAACTGGACTGGGTAGTTTATCATAATGGCTAATATCAGAGGAATGACTGACACTAGTATTCTTGGAGCGAGGAAATGTCATAGATGGGGCAGTATTTACAGTATTGACAGAAGATTGTAGTATATTTTTCGATGACGTTACTCTTTCTGTTTTCATGTCCACATGCTTTGTTCCTTTGTGTTCCTGTCTGGTCTTAAAAACTGGCTCAACAAAATCAACTGTGCTTTTGATAGCACCTGCAACATTTTGTTCCATTATGGGTTTGGGGGACATTGTAGGAAAGATACAGATCTCAGCCAGAGTCTTGAACTTTGGCCCAAGTACATTGAGGAAATCTAAGTCATTGTCATTCTCCAAAAGGCTGCAGCAACCCACAGAGCCAGCAGACGAGCCCTGGCCCTCAAAATCATATTCCATATGAGTGTCCTCCACAGGAACAGCATATACCGCTTTCTGTTTGAGGCAAATAAACAAAACAACCATTGGCATCAAAAGCTTCATGACACAGTGGTCCAAAGAGAAGATACTGTGACACAAAATTGCATGTATAGCTATTATACCGTAGTACCTGTGAGTAGTAATCATTGAGAAAAGCATCAGGAAGGGCTATGTCCTCATACAGGGCTTTTGTGTGTTGTATACCAAGCACTTTTCTGTTGAGTGACGTACGCCCATTGCCATGGTTTACTGATTCCCTTGAAAATGTGTAGGCATTGTCAAACTCCACTACATTCTGGACAGTTTCCTGATATTTCTGCTCACTGTGGATTTGTCTCTGATCAGTTTCCATTATTTTTGAATTTTTCATGTTGAAATTTGATGACTGTCCCATTTGGACCATAGTAGGTAAACATTGGAGGGACATTTCCTAAAAATAAAAGAAGAAAAAAATATATATCTTTGAACACAACTTATGTATGATATGACTTTGATTTCAGTTTTCAGAATGATGTTTTTAAAACAAACTTGAATCAGAGATGACTGACATACGGAAGCCAAGAACGGCCGTATCCGTTAATAATATTTTTATCTCGCTACCACAAGAAAATGGTTTTGTTTTCTCGTGATAACGAGATAATTATGACAGCTGAGGCGCAATCAGCTGCGTGGCGGAGGTGTGGTCTTTGGCCTGCTGCCGTACCGGAGGTGCGTGGTGAACAGGTGTGCCTGGCCAGCTGACTAATGAACTGTGTGTTTGCTCTTTCAAAACAGTAACGGCCAGGCAGTCGGGAGGTGTGTGGCTACCAGGCAGGAGTGGCTGCGTCCTGAGCTGTAGCTGAAACCGCAGTTTGTGTTGCCACAAATATAAAAACAGTGTCCGCAAAACCTGACGCCAGTGTGTGTGTCTCTGCTCTGAGGGGTCCTGTGCTACAGCCTGTAAAGCTGAAGCTGGGACAGCCTCTTGTTAAATGACAAGGACTGATCTCAATATTGTCTCAAACAGACACATCGCAATTTCAGCTTGTGTTAGACCTCGACTGAAATATCAACATAATTAACGCTCCTTCATGTGCCATTTTCAGGATATTAATTGACAAACGTTTGTCCCGAGAACAACCACCCAATCATCTCGTGATAACATATCATGATTCGTTTTCTCGTGATAACGACTTATTTATCTCGAGAAATATTATTAATGGATACGGCCGTTCTCGACTTCCGTACCTGACAAGCTACAAGCTATAGTGTCATCCATCACATTCCTCTTAAAACATAACCACATTAAATGAAACAAAAATTACATCTGATTTGTTGTATTGGTAAATTTTTAGAAAAGAAAGAAACATAAGTAACATTTTCTCATTTTCCAAGGAACCCACCTTATCCTCGCCTCTGCCTTCAGTGTGATAGGACATGAGATGTTCTTTGGGATGAAATGGTAGCTCACTAAATTGGTCAGGAAAGATTTTGTCTGCCCCTGAACACTGACAAATCACCAGAAGAAGTGGGATAACTGCAGAAATAAAAATAAAAAAAATAGATGAAAACATTCAAATTCAAATGTAAAAATGTAAACTAAAGCATAAAAGTTTAGGCTTTCACTCAAAAAAAAAAAAAAAATTGGGTGGTTGTTACATTTACAAGAGTCAAACTTGTAATTTGAACAAAATAATTTAATGTTTCTGTGGTGATTGTAATTAAATCATGTAGGATCTGCATGAAATTCAGCAACGTAATGGATTCTTGTTGAGATGACACGATACAATCTAGTTGTAGCAGTTAGTTGACTGGACTAACAAAATTCACAAGATCACACTAGATTTTAAACCACAGGAAAATGACAGGAGTTAGAAGAGGCAGACAACCATATACACACACAACATCACATCATGCAGTTGTTAGGGTTAGGTTAACTGGTGTTTCTAAAGCACCCGAGAGAACGTGTTGCCAGGTGTACGCTGCCTCTCGCCCTATCACATCTGAGATAGGCCCCAGTCTCCCTGCAACCCTGATAAAGGTCTTTTTATGTTAACCATCTCATTGAACAATCTAAAAAAACAACTCTTTAAATGAACTTAATGTAAAGGATTTCCACATTAAAAAATGGCTCTATTAGCATGAAGTATTTTTTTTCTCGGACTAATGTAGTTTGCATGGGTTGGATCAACTCAATTAAATTAAGTTTGACTCAGCATTTTAATTAATTAAGTTGGTCCAACTCCAGTACATTAAGTTGGAATAACAGAATTGCATAATGCTAAAACGTGGAAATTCTTTCCATGATTTTTTTAATGTTCATTCAAAGAGTCATTATTTTGAGTGTTTCATGTATGTGAATCTTTTTTCTGTAACCTTTTCAGTGTATGTAAAAATAAAATAACTTGCAACAAACTATTATTATGTTTTAAATAGGACTGAATAATAGTATAATAAATAGCTGTACAGAAGCAACATAGTCCTGAATATGTATTGAAAATCTTAAACATATGTTTTTGCCAGAGAGGCCTTTGTTATGCACATCATTATTGGATCTTCTAAAATCAAACTCACATATTAGTAAGCACAATGCCAATAACAACAAGCCAATGGCTGGTGCAGCAAGCTTAGCTGATGTAGTTATGAGTCTTGCTGTTTTCATACTGCAGTCCTCCGTTTTTGAACATGTACAAACATCCACTGTAAAAACTTCTTTGGTCGGACAAGACAGACCCTGGGCATCCAACACCTCTATCTGGAGCTTATGTGATCCAGGCCATAGTGCCTCATGAGAATGAAGAGCAGCACTTGTCTCTGGGAATATCAAAGCACAAAGAGTTTTCAAACACAATTTCCCCCACTGCACTATAACTCAAGCTTCAAATTAACTTTACTTCAGGATTTATTCTGCCTTTATTCAGCAGCTTATTTTATGAGATGATAATAGAATTGGGAGAATGGATCAAAACGTCAATAGTATTGATGCTAAAATTGATATTACTAGTGGATGCTACTGTAATAGGATTAAAGGAAGGAATTATTGCATTGTAACTGAAAAATGTACACTGAAAATGTACACTATATTGAAAAATTTCACTCATCTGCCTTTACACGCATATGAACTTGAGTGACATCCCATTCTTAATCCATACAGTTTAATATCATGTTGGCCCACCCTTTGCACTGTCTTCAGGGAAGGCTTTCTACAAGGTTTAGGAGTGTGTTTGCTGTAAACCTTTACTGAAATATTTGACCATACTTCCAGAAGCACATTTGTTAGGTCAGACACTGATGTTGGATGAGAAGACCTGGCTTGTAATTACCGTTCTGAGGTCAGCAGCAGAGAGGATTGTAGGGAATCAAGTCTTTTTTAGTTATATTATGGTAAGTCACTGTTAAAAATAAAATTAGCACTACAATCACTAATGCAAAAATAAATAGACAAATTAAATTAAATTAAACATATCCAGATTTTCTTACCGTTGATGACTTCTACAACCCAGCTGCCTTGTGTCCCATCAGGTATTATTCTGAACGTGAATGGAGCAGCATTGGGGCTAAGATCTTCATCAATGCCTGTAACATAAACTGATTTTTTATCAGAACACAGGCTGGTGTGGGTTGTAGTTAGGGTTGGACAGTGGTCATTGGAGTCAGTGACTTGAATGGCTATTGTTCCTGTAGCTGTCTTTGATGGCAAGTCTGAAAAGTAGATACGTAAAATATGTCAGTAAAAATATGAAGCAAATGTATGTGATTACCATTTGCTTTTAACATTTTAAAATGGTAAGTGGACTGGTATACATAGCACCTTTCCACTCAATTTGAAGAAAGTGCTTTCTACTTTCTGATTTTCATACCCAGTTATGCATTGCACACATATACATACACAACAGACAGTGCTTTTATTTATATCTAAGCATCCTAAAAATTTGATTCTGTTCATCTGGACCGACCTAATTGTAACCCTGACACTAAAACCACATTTTGAGTGTGAAAAATGCCTTCAAACTCATGGGGACCGGGATTTTGGTCCCCATCATCACTCGAATCAATATTAGATGCAATGTGATGCAGCCGTCAGGCACACACAACATTTTTTTGAATTGGGTTTGTAGAGTTTTATAACATTTCAGTGATTCTAGGGACTAGTTAACCTACACGGGTTAAATGCCTGATTCTCCTTGGCCCACCTCAATGCTCAGAACTGAAGAAAGATTTCAAGTGAGCTTCGAAAAGTTCATATATATTTTATTGGTTGTAAACTGAAATGAAATCCTTCAGTAGGGAAGAACGATAACCTTCAAACCTAAATATAAGAAATGGAGGAAGCAGCAATGAAGTCTTACTGTTGACAAGGGAATTACCTTTGGTAATAGCTAGAATCTTGGCGATATAGGTACCATTCTTCAAGAAAGGTGATTCCCTGTCTGGCATCTTGTTGAGTTTAATTTCAGCTGTTTCTTCATCAATTGTAAACAGGTTATCTGGATCATAAGCTTTGGCATAACTGGAATGCAAAAGATGTGTAAGAAAGGAAAAAATACATCAGCAAAGTAACAACGGGCAGCAGTGATGTAAAAGTTCCCATTTACATAAAACACTAGCTCAACATTATGATAAAGATACTGGCATGGCTCTGTTTAGATTTAAAACCTAAATGCTTTACAATAAAGTCCTTATTTTATTAACATAATAGTGTCTCTTGATAGGATTAAACAGACCCATCAAAGATATTATATATTTACCACATTCCTGCAGTTTAACTACTTGGTGTGTGTTATCTGACTTCATGGACAGATGAGGCTCAAGTTGGAAATCATCTCCATAGCAGTGAAAAAGAGTGCTATTCTTTCTATGCACATTGCCTAAGGGAAGCGTGTATGGTGCAAACATGATTGGATCTAGCATAGAAATCTGTGGAACCTTTGTGTGTGAAGAGGACTCTGCATTGACATGAACAAACTGGAGTCTGTTAGACAGTGGAGTGGAAAGTAGCCCAGAAAATTGAGATAGGTTGATCATATTGAAAATTGAAGCGTTAATTCATGATTAGTCTTGTAGAAATGGGGACACGTTGATGGTTTGGAGGAAGTAGTTAGTGAAGTTAACTCCGAAAGAACAATTGGACATAAACAAGTCTAGATAAATATCAGTCGCAGCTGTATGTATGTCAGTCTGTGAAGGTTCTCAGTCATCCAGGTCATCGTAGTCCAAGGAGTTTGGAAAGAAAAGCGTCTGGACTTCTTTAAGTTGAAGGAAACTTAAAGATGTCCAGTACGCTTTTCTTTCCAAGCTTCTTAGATCACAGCTGTATGTAATGATATGTTTGAGAGAGGGTTATGAATAGGTTTTTTCCTCTAATGGTTAAAATTGTTATTTGTGAAGAAAGTCATTATTAGTTAAAGTTAAAGGAATGATTGGCTCAGCAGTACTCTGACCTTTTGCCTGCCTGGCTACAGTGCTGAAGAGAAACCTAGGGTTGTTCTCATTTTCTTCAATCAGTGATGAATAGTAAGATGTTCTAGCTTCATGGAAGGCTTTTGTTATAGAGAAAAAAACTTTTTTTTTCCAGGATAAAATATGATCTTCTACATTAGTGAGATGCCAATTCTTACAAGCTTACAGGTTTTTTGCTTTAAAGTGCACGTTTGAGAGATCATCCTGGGTGTCAAGAACTGTTTTGGCACCAGGGTAGGACCTTGGTAATCCTGCCCTGGGCAGTGTACACTGGACCCTTGATTTATTACAATGTATAGGGGTTATCTGCAATGCTTTTTTTTTTTTTCTTCAAAGAAGCCACAGTGTCCAGTCATACGCAGTCGAGTAGAGTTCTTGTAGCTGCTCTGCACTCTGCTGGCACTTGGTATTGAAGAAGATAAAAGTGGAGGAATTATATCCATAAACTTAGTTACAGCACTTTCAGAAAGACATCTACTGTGATGAAATAAAATTCCCACTGCTGTGTAACCCATTACCGTAAGCTGTTTCTTTGGCGTATGTCAGAACAAGACGAGAGTGTGATTAAAGTGGTGGATGGGTTCTTTGAGAGAAGCCAATTGAATCTAATAACAGATTCATTACTGTGTTGAGGCTGTCATTTTTAGCATCTATGGATGTTAAAATCAACCACAATAACTCTGAGATGAGCAGAGATAAAAAGTCTGAGCATTCAGAAAGACACGCTGAATAAGTCAGATGCCAGCAAAATACGATAACAACAAATAAATCTGTAAAACCGTCTTTCAGCTAGGGCTGACAAGACTAAGTATTGGTCTTTCAAATGAATTAAAACTTTGCCTGGGTCTGTGGCTTATTAATAAGCTGGAGTGAAAGATTGCCCTGTGCTTCGAGGATTCTGACAGTATGACACGGGAGTGTTGATCATTTAAACTAACACATTTATCCTGCTGTAACCAGGTTTATGTAGGACAAAGTAAATATGTTGGTCAATTATTAACTGGAACATAGGATAGAGAAGCCTAATGTTTAATAATCCATATTTCACTGATTTACTCTTTGGTGCAGATGTGGATACTATATCTCTTTCTTTGTGATTTTTAATGTTAACATAATTTTTTGCTGGTTTTTGGTTTGTTTTTTGGTGCTCTGGGAGCAGACACAATCTCTACGGGAATGACGATTTGTAGGGATAACAGAAAGAGAGAAGCTACCGACAGGCGTGTAAGACTGCAGACCAGAGAAGGTAAAGAGTGATTCAGTATTAGTTGTAGTAACCTCCAAATGTGTCTTTACTGCCAACTTGAATTATAATATTTTTGAAATCCGTTTATCTGTAACAGCATTTTCCGGGATCCTTCTAGCTTCACATGTCAGAATTACCTTTAACCAGTTATTATGCGACTCTGTTATTACTGTGCTCTGACTATGCTCTCAACACTCTTGAAAAGATCAGCCCTCAATTGCCGTCTCTAACTTACAGAAGAAAAATAGGGCCACTGGAAAAAAAATTGGGGCATCTTTTTTTCCCCCAATATTTTTCTCAGTATTCTGACTTTAATCTCAGGATTCTTTTCCCATTGGCCCAAACCTGTACTAACTTAATCCCTGTTTATGTAAATATTTATCTTTATCAACAACATCTGGAGCAGCAGATGAGGGAGTCATATAAAATGTTGTCACTTGTTAAAAACTCAATTTTATTATTTTTTTTAAACTCTAATTTATTTCTTGACTTCACTAGGATATTTTTCTTGTATAGTTAGTTGCTAAAAATACCCAAAAACATGTTACCAAATTTAAAAATAGTTTAGTAAAGTTTAAAACATGTCATAATTGATACCTTAGTTTACCAGTTAGTCTTACTGACATATAATATTGTATTAATAAGTATCTTGTAATGAATTCGAACCACATTATTGCCTACTACAGTTCTTAGAGAACTGTAATAGGCTGGCTAATGCCAGTATATGATCAGTATATTATCAGTATATTATCATTGCCATGACTGCTATACTCTGCTATACTATGCAGTAGATAAAATAAGATAGGTGTTTGATGAGTGACATTTTATATAAATCATATAATTTTTGATCATCTTTGCCATTAAGTGGAATTCCAGATACTGATTATCCCTTACAACACTGGCCACTTAAACACAAGTCTCACTGTACTGTAACTTGACAAACCTGACATCTTCAGCTGGTTTTCCTGTGTCTGGATCAGTGGCAGCAAACACAGTGATCTTGCCATCTTTAGGTGCTTCATTTGGGTCCTCAGAAACATGAACAATCTTGATGTCAGGTATAAATGCTGGACCCTCTGGTACATTATTAACTGATATTTTAACGGGGTAGCTTTTTGGTGCATCTGGCTTCAGCTTTGTTCCTGGTTTAAGGTTCACTTCAGTTCCCACCTCAGGTCGACCTCCAGGGCCAGCCTCCACCTCAGGCTTAAGTCCTGCATCCAACCCTATATCCACCTCGCCTTTTAGATCTAGGCCTGCATCTACACCCACGCCTACATCCACATCCGCATCTACTCCCAGCTCTGTCTCTACACCCACACCAGCTCCAGCACCAGCACCAGCACCAGCTCCTGCCCCGGCACCAGCTCCAGTAGCTAGAGGGTCACCCTCTCCAACACGAACATCCACATCCATCTGTATAGCACTACCCGTCACAAACGGAGCAACATTTTCAATCAAAAGGCCAAGCTCAAGAGTCTGGACTGTTTCAAAATCCACAGGCTGCAAAATAAATGATAAAAGATTAAATCAGTGACTTGAGAGAAAACAGACACAAAAAATATGAAATACATTTAAGAAACCAACCCAGAACTAGGTGCAAATTAAAATGTTTAAAGTCAACTTATACCACCTATTTCTAAAGGTGCTATTGTCATGAAATTCTCACCAGATGTCAAGAACAGCCCATCCAAACCACACAGGAAGAAATCAAACCATAGATGTTCATAAATTAAGTCACATGTTTTAAACCCTTTGTTAGAGTAACTCATATGCTCAAGATGTTTTCGCAGTGTCCCTGCATCTTTGCATCTTTGTTTTCTTTGCATGTGTGAATTGCATGGGTTAGGGTTGTGGCTGACATCTGCTGATGTCATGTCAATAGCACCTTTACAAATAATAAAGGTGCTATTGAAATATCAAAAGTATTGAAACTTGGTGACATGTTCAATAATTGTTTACCCGCTGTATTGAATACCTTTATCAACTTTAAGATGCCCACGTTGGTTTTGTTGTCTGTCTCAATGGAAAATAGTTTATCTTCATTTCCTTTGACAATTGTAAAGTGAGTCAGCCAGTTGTCTGTGTATTCTTGGTCTTTGTCCAAAGCTTTGATTCGCATCACCACTACATTTTCAACATTTTCATCCACTGAGCCAGAATACTGAAATTAGAACAGCATGTTAAAGATACACCCCATAATAAAAATGTTTTTGTAATAATAATTTGTAATAAGCTTGAGGAGATTCTCAATGTATTTCTCCTGCTCTACAGGCCTGTCAGGCCTGGCACCAGGGTAGGAACCTGGTAATCCTGTCTCGGGCAGTGTATACTGGACCCTTGATTTATTACAAAGTATAGGGGTTGTCTGCTTTAAAACTTGCAGCACATGAATAGTGGTAATAAAAACCCAGAGAGGCCAACAGTGATCACTTACTATTTTAGGGCATTTTTTAGGGAAAAGCATTAAAGACAACAGCCTTAATGAATGCAGTGTAGTTTGTACTCGAAAGCAGGGTTTATTGGGCTGTAACAGGCTTGTTGGACTGGTGTAATCATCATTAGCAGCAGGCACTAATACTGTCCTGTTTGGATGTTTTTCTCCTGACTTGGATGCTAGTTTTGGTTAACTGTAAAAGCAAGACAATTCTGTAAAAATTGATCAGCAGACATCATTACATATTTAGTACGCAATAATACTGAGTCATTTATAGGGAATAATAATTAAAAATGTAGAGATGACTTAAAAACTGTTTATAACAGCAACCTGGAACAACATGGAGCAACTCACATGACATTACAAGGTAGGTATGCTTTAAAACATGCATTCCTTCCATCTTATTCAAAATTGGATCATGCTCAACAAAGTAAAGATTAAAACTATATTGAACTAGAGCTCAGGAGTGGAATATTTTCTGAGGGAATAAATCAAGTCACAACTCCAACTTTTTTGCTACCAAGGGACTTGCCCCTTGGCAATTAGAAAGAATGCAGGGTATCACTTTTCAAATTCATAGCCTAGGTCTAAATTACATAGACAGGCCAAAGGAGCACATTTCTGGCCTTTTCAAAATGGGCCAACACAGTTTAAGAATTTTTTTAAAACACCATTTTGCTACAATTTACTGACACGCAGATGAATCCATTCATGCCATGAGGATGGAAATGAATGTCTACTACTGCTTCTCAAAACTCTGGGAACATGCAGAAGTTACAGCCTTTTACTGCTACCGGATATTGCCAAACTTGGGCCTCCATTCACTCCGCTTTTAACCCTGTCATGCATGAATTATGACAACCTCAATCAGTATTATTTCTTAAGTATTTTTTTTTCATCTTTAGGCATGATGATGAATAAAAATACTTAAGAAAAAAATCCTGATTGAGGTTGTCATAATTCATGCATGACAGGGTTAAATAACAATAATTACAATGAAACACGTCATACATCTATAGCAATGTTAAACGACCAGTGGGTGGCAGGATATGGAGTGACACATCAGTGTCCAATGTAGTGGTTTATGTGCAAGTATACCATCAACAAATACAAGAAAACAGCCTTTGAATAGCTGCCCACTGTAGCGACCACTATGCATGAAAGGGTTAAGAAAAGCACACTTGATCCCACTAACATAAAGTGCATAACTTAACCCATCCATAAATAATGAGATAGACACAGCTATGTACAGTTCTTTTGAAAGTGATTAATAATATAAGAATAAATTTGGATGCCTCAAGAACAAGAAAAGTTTATATTCATTACCTCAGATTTTTCCAGAGTGGGCATGTTATCATTGATGTCCAGGATCTTGATCTCTACAGTTCCAGTTCCTGTTAGTCCACCTGCTGCTCCTCCCATATCAGTTAGTTTTATAACCAGTCTGTAGAAGTCATAAGTCTGTCAGATTAAAAAAGGAGGGGGAAACGCATGATTTATATCCAGATACATACACACAAGAATTGTAATTGGCTAAGATGAGTCGGTCCAGGTCATCACTGTGAACACTCATTAGAGTGAATGTTTGTTTTAAAAGAAACAAACATTCACATCAGATCAGTAATGTTTTTATACAGTCAGGCATTTATAACGATTTTGAAATAATTTTATGAAACAACTAATTTAGACACCTCTGCACACCTGAATCAATGATAAGTGCATATATATATATATATATATATATATATATATATGTGTGTGTGTGTGTGTGTGTGTGTGTGTGTGACAACATCTGCACACTGTCTCGCTTACCAGTATTTGTGTAAATCAAATCAAATTACATTTTCAGTCCAGGAACATTGTTTTATTGCACCTGACAAAGGTTGGCTGTAGCTAAACACATATATTTAAGAAATATATTAAGAAATTTAAGAAATAAATTTATGCAAAAATGTTGAAGTACCGTATATCTTCTAGTAGTGGTCTGTCCCTTATTGACGCCCGTTTCTAATAAACGGCGGGTTTGAAAACATGTCACGACAAATAGACGCTACTACTCTTTTCGTACCATCTGGGCTACCACCCTCCTGCAGTAAATCATACGGCAAATACCTTTTTGTGTCAAAAATGCTTTGTCATCGGATGCTATCGAGGAAGGAAGAAAGTCAAAACGTCCATTCTGTCTGAGAAGGGAATAAGAGCTGGTCTCCAACAACCGCCGGTCTCTTTTAAATGGTGGGTCAGCCGAATAATTTTTTGAATAAACACCGGGGCTACTATTTGAATATATACGGTATATGTGTGTCTTACTGTATGTGCAGTGACTTGTAGCCTCACCTCTCTGTCCAGCGTGGGCTCTTTGACGTACAGTTTTCCAGTTGTTTTATCTAAATGGAACATGTGACCTGTGCCTGCTGGCTCCTGACTGATGATTCTGTAGGAGATCTTTGCATTAGTTGTTCCAGCTTGATCGTTGTCTTTACCCTCAAGCTGCATGACAAAGGTTCCTGCAGTGGAGCACAATAGCACAACATGATCACTTGAAAAACAAGTAATTTTCACATACATATTACATGTAGGCTGTGTTTAGATCTGACAAAAAAGAAGATTGCATTCTCAAAATGAATTTCAACTGGATCTTCCAGATCGCAGACATATTCGAACACTTTTTAAGATGTAAATATGATGTGGATGGCTGTGACTAAGCAAGTTGAAGGTCGTCTGTGAAATGTTTAGTTTCTAGCCCAGGGTTCTTCTGTTCTTCATCTCCGCCGTCTGTTATGGTTCATTTTGTCTCTCTTTTCTCCTTTCTCTCTGGGTGATTATGCCCATAGAGTTTTCCTGGGATTTTCCTGCCTTTTCCCTCCATTTTACAGGACCTTATCAGTCTCACCTTGGCACAACAAGTGTCCTGGATGAGATGCTAGTTTGGATGGATCCAAGGCTACACCATAGATGTGCTTTTTTTGTGACACAAGAAACGCACTGTGTGCTTTTATCACATTGACACACAAATGAATCCATCAATGTGACGTATGCTTGGTGATATCAAATCACTACTCCTAGTCTAACTAGGCTGAAAAAACATCTTCAGAAGAGGAGCGATATCAGGGTTTTTACTCACAAGAACTCTGCAAAAGCTGAAATGCAAATTCTATGCCATCACATAAATAAAAATGTGTTTAAAATCCATCATTACCTTTTTTGCTTGCCTCGTTAATGTTTCCAGTATGCAGCTCAAAAGAAGGAGCGTTGTCATTTTGGTCCAGGACTGTTACAGTCAGTGGGATGTTATCCTCTGCAGTGGTCCCATTCCTGTATCTAGCGATCCCTGTTAGCTGTGTAAATTGTGAATGACAGACTGAGCTAGTTTTAAAATCTTTTAAAATGTAATATAATTACATACAGAAATGATTATAATGATTTCAGAATTTCAGATCATACCTGGAGTTCTATGGCCCAAGATTAAAAATGAAGTTCATCGTTAAAGTTCAACTTTTACTCAAGAAAAGTAATTAATTACATATTACTCATTACGTTTTCTAGAAGTAATGTAATATGTTTTTAAGCATGTACTTAAAAACATGCTGGAGAAAGTCATTTGTTACACTGTTCATTACATTACTTTCTTGTTACTCTGTAAAATGACCTGAAACGCAAAGTCACATAATTAACAATATAAACCGATAGGTTCATACGTCCCACACACCAACACGAATCTCTAGTAGGTTTTTAGGTATGAACACAAAATCAAAACCACAAAGCAAAGACGAAAACCCGTTCTTGAAAGCGAACACCGCAGTGATTCTACTGTAGAAACAGGAATGGGTAAAAAGGAAGGCTTCAGGTCTGACTGCTTAAAATCAGGCTTTGGCTGCTGGGGTGTGGTTGGCACTCTGCTTTAAAATCACTCTGGGTTCTTGGCTAGCACTCATGCACACGCAGACACAAAACTTAAACTTACATTGTAGTATGGGCAGCTTTCTCGATCCAGTTTATCAGTGATACGTACAAATCCAGTGTCTCGGTCCACCACAAAGAGGTGTAATGGTTTTTTATCCGCTCCTTCTCCAGAAAGGAAATATTGAACCTTCTCAAATTTGTCTTTATCAGAGCGTATCTGAAAACAAAACAGGGAAAAAGTGTTTATTGTAAATTACATAGTAAGTCTTGGTCAAATAGACGGTAAACATTTAAACTTGGAATAATTATGATCTCGTGGTCTTTTCTCAACATCTACCGTAATTTCCGGACTATAAGCCGCTACTTTTTGCACAAGCTTTGAACCCTGCGGCTTATTGTCCGGTGCGGCTTTTCTAAGGCTTTTTTATGATTTTTGTGACGTCGTAAGAGGATTTGTTTTGGTTTGTTCCACCATTTTGCCTGGCGGAAAGGCATGTGATCAGACACGGAAAAGAGTGATATGTTGGTCACATGTCCGTCCGCCAGCCAAAGTAGTGCCGTACGAATTAGCGTGAAAAAGAGACTAGATTAGCAAGCTGGCTCTCGCTGGCCCTGTACCCATATCTGCAGCAGGTCTCCAAGGTGAACAGCCTCTAGCATGTTAGAACAAGGCAGCTAAGGGAAGTCGGCAAGTCAGATCCGTAACTTCGGGATAAGAATTGGCTCTAAGGGCTGGGTGGTGCGCGGCCCGCGGTGCGCGGCCCACTTTGCGGGG
>VURO01019633.1:0-27995 GCA_015108175.1 Pelvicachromis taeniatus
GTTAGCAGAATATAGCGGCCGTGTGCTCACGAATATATCGATATGTTATCTTACCTCTCGAAACACAGGACGTCTCCACATTTAGCCGTTTCCCCTCTTCCAGCGATCTGAAGGGTGCTGAACGCACTTCTGACATTTAGCCGTTTTTTTAGCCGGTTTTTTCCAGGAAGTAGCGCCCCTACGTCACCACGTCCGTGCGATACGTCACCACGTCCGTGCGGCGCTATGTCACCACGTCCGTGCGTCTATGATGGTGCATTCAAGGCCGCTCGAAATTGCGACACACTGACGAGGGCCATTGGTTTGAATAGAGAAAAAAACGATCATAAAAACGTTTTTATCTCGAAAAGTATCCCAGTAAAAATTACCAAAAGATATAGCGGCCGTGAGCGGATATAGCACGATGTTTTAGACCTTGAATGGTGACAATAGGACGTAAACTGTGACCCAGGTTGCGTGACGAAGAACGGGGCAACTAGTTAGAATAATAATAAAGAATAAAGAATTCCATGGGTCTGTGGATCTCAATTGGTTGATGCTGTCTCCCACAGCATCCACCCAATTATCTACATTTTAACAAAAAATTAAGTACTTTCTAAGTAATCATTTCTCAACTTACATTTTCATAACATGTTTGTTGTCTTAGCTGTAAGCCAAATCAAACTGGTTTGAAGCTAATTAAAGACAAAAATTAAACATGAAATGCAATTCCATTGGTGTATCCGTTACTGCTAAATGCACATAAAGCGATGAAAATGGCAAAAATTATATAATTTATGCGTCATTTATTACACTGTACTCTGAGGATAGACTGTGCCAGAATGATCTGGAACAACGTTTTTGGTGGAGGAGTCACAGTACTTCAGCATCTCGGAAGCACTACAGAGAAAGAGTCAGTATAAAGACAGTAACTTTTTTTTTTAAAGTCAGGTAGTTTCAAATGCAACGTTTTGAAAAGCTCAGCAAATATCATCAAACACACAAATTGTTTTCATGCAGTTTGTCACACAGTGTGACTGTTAGCTAAAGGTACAGCTACTGTATTTCTCAGGGAGAGAAAGGAATGTGAGATAACTTCACTCAGAGATGGAGAAGGATGAAAGAAACAGAAAACAGGAGAGGAAGAAGAGAGATTACTTTTTAAAGGTAAGGACTGCTCAGTGACATTTAATAAACTGGGATTATAAAGCTAGCTAAGAATGGCCTCATTTATTTAAGAATTTTATTGGATTTATGATGTGTTGCTGAAGCAAGATATTTTTTTTTTCATATTGTGAAAAGTCCTGCAAAACAAACTGAACTATGCTTGTTTTTGTTCACCAAAGGTTGATTGGCAATGCTGCACATTTTAAGACATGCTATAATGATAAATTTGCAGAAATGTGCTGAAGCTTACAGTAATGCACTATGTTTGTCTGGTGGGAAGTGGCTATAATGTTCATGGTCAGTGTTAGGTTACACTGAGTAGCAAATTAGCTATGATGACTGCACATCATCTACTTATATCTTGTTAAATTTAATTGGCTAACACAAAGAGCCGCAGCACAGTATAGCTGATCACATCATACACACAAACTCTGCTGGAGAGTTGATTCCCACACCTGCCAAATCCTACCTTAACTAAACTATATTCAGTTTTCTGTTTAGGTGTGAGTCACCTATTTAAAATCTAGGTCCCAGCTAAGAGATTTTAAAAAAAAAAAAAAAAAAAATCCTTTTGTTTTTCTCTTCCTGTGTTCTATGAAACAGATGTTCAAGATGAGTACATATCTTAGAATTATGATTTCAGTTTAGAAAATAAAGTTGCATAGCAGGTAGAGTATGTTCTTCAAAGAGCTATGTTTTACTGAACTGGAGAATAAATTAAATAAACTGGAATAATAAGTATAGTGAAATTAGCAGAATAAATTCTTCTGTCTCTGTGCTGCTCTGTACACTGGGATGGGATATCGTTACTTATAATACAATACTGCTACAATATTCTGCTCACAATAATGACAATATCAGGGTAGTGCATCTTTATACCATACCCCTATATACGACAATCATCTATCCAATATGTAACAGGAAAAAAACCCTAAAAGTGCAGGAATTGTGTAAATTAATTATTGCCATTAAATTGGCACATAATTTAGTTAATTTGCTGTCTGATTTATCTTATTCTGGGTTTCTTCTTCCCCGTGAGTTGGTTACTTTATGTTTACCTCATCCATTTTATAATAAATACCATGTAAAGTTAAGCAATAGTGACTCTAGTAAGTCAAATAGTGAACATTTTTTATTGTAATGATAAATATATTAAATTGCAACATAATAGTAATAACAGTAACAGTGTAAAGATAACATATCATAACAGAAAAATGTAGAAAATACTGCTGTATCATTATTTTGTCCCACACCTACTAAGCATACATTCCATAACTGCTCCTCTTGCACTTTATCAAGTCACTTGATAAATGCTTCTTCTTCTTCAATTTTATTTATTGCTTTTCCTCATACATTGGCTCAGTAAAACATTATAAAGTTTTCTTAACAGTTTGATAAATACAGGCCTAGAGCAGTATTGCAAAACTGAGTTCATAAAGCTGTATTAGAGATTGCTGTGTTGTATACAAGAACCCTATTTATTTTCAGGATTAGCTGTCTTACATCATACTGTTATGACAACCAGCTTAACTAGGTCTGTAAAGATAAATGATACATGATAATTCACTACAGAGGCAGCAAGAGTTATGTTGGCTAATAAATGAGAAAGGGAGCATGTAGCATGGAGGAAACAGAAGAAAATGTGCCTGTGGCCCAATTTCAAACAGACGCCTGGAGTCATGTTGTCTTCGGTCTGCCTTCGTGGTTCTGTATTCTGTTTATTCAGCTTGAGGCATTTTCTGACAGCTGTGCTGAAATGAGCTCTGTAAAGTTAGAAACAGACCTCTGAAGTTAAAAAAAAAGTAGTCTTACACAACCACCATTGTGACACTTCTTACACCATACAACCCCATAGGGAACTGCAGCCTGGTTTCAATCAGACATCACAGTGAATAGATGAATAAGAAAAACAAGGTGTTACTGTGATCTGAACGCAAACTGTAAATGCAGTATATGTCCAGGCATTATAAACTGTCAATGACCCCCCCCCCCGGGAAGCCTTTTCTATTTATAGGTTATTACACAGAGAGGGTTGAGATTCATAAGGTCATATGGAAGGCAGAAGGAGATTGTCAGCCACTGTCACTTACAGTAAATGAAACCTCTGCTACTCCTGTCCTCCAGAAAGTGCATCTGAAACACACTATTAACTTTCCCATTGCTGATGTCACTTTTTATTGCCCCTTGGTTTCAGGTTTTTCTGAGCTGGCAGGCTCTGCCACACTCCTTTCCAAACCCAGATAGATGCTTGTGACAGAGCATAGAAATACAGCAATGATGGAGATATTATTCCGAGGATTTAATTTGCCAGAGTGGGTTGGGAAAGTGCACCCTCATGATGATTAATGCAAAAAAACCCTGTGCTCTGCTTTAGGAAAACTGTCCACTGTCTAGCTTTTGTCTATAAAATCTCTGAGATTTTATTAACAGACATTTTTCAACCGTGTTTAGCCTGGAATTGAAAAGTAAGCTTAGTGCGGTTGTAAACCTGCCTGTGTGACATTTTAATCAGGTTTATCTGTATATTTTCTATATCTAACAGTTTGTTTCTGTGCCTGTCATATGGTGGATGTGACAGATGTTAAATCTGAGAGTGTTTGGTGAGAGGTTAATTACAAATCTATATGCAGTCTGTGGGAACTGGTTGTGAATTAAATTGGAAAATGCCTGCAGCTCATCTTCATCCAGCTGATATCCAATGTAGGTGAGTCTGAGTAATGAGACGGACCAGTTAGTGGGATGAAGACCACCAATTAATCAATTTTAGTTTCTGACAGAAAATATAGTTAGGGATGATTAATTGCAACTATTAATAAGATATTGTTAATGACCAGAGGTCTGTGACTTTACCGTGAGTGCTTAAACCAGCCATCAAGGGACTCGGTGTTGCTTTGCATGTGGCAGAGGGTAAAACGTGTGCTGCTTTTGTGCGGGACATAATAGAGAGTGGCATTTGAACATACGCTCGCCGCATTGTGCACGCGTAATTAACATTGCATAATCTACCTGCTTACATAGCAACTTTTGTAATTAGAGTTATGATTGCAGCAGGATAATGACAGCGATTCTACAGCCGATAATGACTGTTGTGCTCTTGGCAGTTGCTGCATTGTTTGTGTAGCAGACTTCTGACATATGGGACACAAAAGGACACAATAGCCAGGCTGACTGCTTTTGTTCCCACCCAGGCAGACCCAATCACTGCAGACAAATTGCGCTGTAAGTCGTCCAAATGATGCTGACCCTGGGAAAATGGTTCGGACACATAAGAACGGGCCCATAATGTGAAAACCTCGGCGACTTTAAGCTTGTGGACACTGAACCTGAGCACAGAACCTATAGCTCCCTAGTGCTCTCTAACTTCAATAATACTGTTTCTCTGAGAGACATTTCTCACTGAATAACAGCTTTTGCAATCTTCCAATCATGGTCTAAAGTCACTCAAAAGGAATAAAGTTAAGTTTGTATTAACTAAAGGCTTGTTTTATTGATATTAGAAAACAAGTGTATGTTTTCTGTTTACAGAAAGAAGCACTTTGCCCAGCTTTTAAAAATATGTCCACATGGAGTAATAGGACTAAATAGGATTGGATGTTTTTATGGTAATACTACTTCAAAAAAATCAAAGAACCACCCATCTGTATCCTGAAATAATGGAATTGTCCTTTAAAGAAATGGTGGAGCATTTATTCAAATAAATTAAGAGTTGTCAGAGATGGCATCTTGATAGCAGGCACTTAGGCCCGTGGCGTCACTCGCTGTGCAGTCAGTGGGGACAGGTCCATAGTGCAGGCTATGGACTAATCTATCATCACTAGTGAAGGGGTTGGAGGCTGTGCGCTTGGCTTCTCACTCCAGGAAATAATAAGCTTTTAATTTTTTAAAGATCACAGTCATGAGAAGACAGGTCACTATAAGGAAGCCAAGTTACCAAGCCCATCTCCTGAGAGATACTGGAGTGGCTTCAGCTCTGATATGAGTTTTTTTTTTTTCTTCTAGCTGCATCAACTTGCCAGTTCTGGACAAAGAGATGCTTATTAAATTGGATCAGCTTATTGTCTCATTTTTCTATACCACAATATAAAACCTAGTAGCTAGGCTAGTAACTTCCACCATTAAAACAAATCCAAATGATCATTCACTACATGACATACAGTAGCAATGAACAGAAGGTGGGACAGTGAAGACGGGTCTCTCCCGGTGGAATGGATGGAGCATATGCTATTATGTAAGTCAATTGCAGGGCATCTTAATGGCTGCAGATTTGTTTCTCGTCCCTCAGTGTTGCCACCGTCTGCACTGTTGGTTCCTGAAGCAGTGTAGATGATTGGTAGTAGGACTTGGAGGAGCATGAGAGATGTGATTTACACAAAGAGGGAAGGACAGTTCAGCCACGTGTCATCCACCCTCCCCACCGATCACTTTCCACATCCCAGGCAGGTTAATCCTTTTATTGTAATGAAGTGAAGGAGCATAATGTGAATGTGAGATCCTTAATCCAGTGTTGGCATTTTTATGAGAAAGGAGAAGACATGGTGACACGGAGAATGGAGTGCATGAGCGGCACAGGGACTATCCATCAAAATACGGTGCTGGCATTACACAGCATGATAAACCATACCTAATGAGCTTTGCAGGTGTATGTACACAAGAAACAAATCCCCTTAATGGTATTGATGACCACTGCACATACTGTGAATGTGTTTCTTTTTACTCATTCACTGTAACCTGATACAGTTATTGTTATCAGTTTAAAAGTCTTTGCACATTTCACAGCTGAAGCCCATTGTTCATTAAAGTGTTGTTCGCATGCCCTTTTGTTTGGGTTGCCATTGTTGTACCAGTTACTGTACATATGATTCAAGTCTTTGATGTGTGTATATATATATATATATATATATATATATATACTACTAATCCTTAACTCTGGAATCTGAAGCTTAGAATTTAGTCAATGAACCACTAAAGCTGTTATTATATTATTGAGCAGGAAAAAGCACTGAACAAATAGAAAACATTATAAGACTCATGTTATTTGACCTACTATGGCCATTTCTAGGTGTGCCAAAATATTCAGAGAAAGAGATGCACTAATTCAAACTCAACGCGGTATACAAATGATAAAAGAGTTGCGCAACAATCTAAATGTACCCGCCTTCATAGTATCAAAAATGTGATTTCTTTAAATAGTGAGGAATAAATATCAGAAATAAATTACATCGGCACAAAAGGCATTTCTACCTATTTTATTTCTAACTGCTCTAGCAGTTTGAGTTAACAAACCCTGTGGATATTTTTGTCCCAGTGGTGATTAATTGTTATTGCTGCGTTCTAAAAAACAAACCTGCATGTGACTATCATATTTCTGATGCTGCCCTGAAAAGGAACACGGAAGAAACAAAGGTGCCGATTTAATCCTAAAAATACCTTAATGTTGGAAAATATCCAGTTTTATTTGGCTAACTTTCAGGAATACTCCACTCATGCTCAGCTAAGATGAGGCTGTGAAGGGCTTTGGATGCATTTCAGAAGTAGGGTCAGTGGCAAACAGAAATACTCACCAAGTCAACAAGATAATATTGCTTGTCAGTATTTGAAATTTCAGGCTCTCTTAAAAACGGGGACAAATGGTGAGCAGATATTTAAAACTGCGGTAGCATGTCAGCAATGTTTATTTGTAAGAAAGATGGTAAAGGAAGCACTTTGGTCAAGTATCTAGCAATAAACTTTATTCTGGATAGAAAATAACAACAAATCTTAAAATGTAAATATAACTATCAAATTGACTGGCTCTTTAATGCACCTTTCTACTATACCTGAATACTCAAAATGCCTTATGCAACATGCCTCATTCACACATTCATACAAGCACTTTTTTTCCTGTGCTTAAGAATTTTCTATTTAACATTCGCACACATTCAGATGCCAATGGGTGCACTGGAGAGCAACCTGGAGTTAGTACGTTGCCCAAGGATACTTGGCAAGCAGACTAGAGCAGCCAGAGATCGAACCATCAACCTCTGATTAGTAGGTGACCCCATCTACGTGTGTGCATAAAGTGATCCATGAGCTAAAAAGTGTGGAATAGGACACCTTTATGGTTGGTGAGACTTCCTAAACTATATCACGTGATCAACGATTGTCGAAGAGGAAATGTGAACAGAAAACAAATTTCTGCTTGTACACTCAAACCAGTACTTTACAAGAAGACTTTGCAATTTAATATAAATAGTTATTGCAAAATGATACCATGCATTTATGTCACAGTTTGACTTTTTCTGTATTGCATGTATTGTATTTGTTGATGTCATACCAGCTGGGCTGATACTTTGAAAGCTTGAAGTCTTTTGGCTTTTTTTCACACTATCTTCAAATATAAGCATAAAACTGATGCATCAAAATAAACACACATTGGCAAATAACTGCCATTAGTGATTGTCAGCTTATTTGTTTGTTGTTATGCTGATTGCACTCGACAACGGCAGTTTCAGCCTTTTCAGTCTCTCTGTGCTTTTGCTTCCCAAGCTGCTTTACTGTTGGTTTGTGTACAGTTAGTACCAGAAGCAGAGGATGAAAGAAGAAAAAAAGATTAAGCAATGAAAAGTAGAAGTACCAGTCAGAGGTAAAATGAAGTTCACTCTTATACTCAGGTCTCCATGTAGCTTTCCCAAAAGTTTCACCTGAGAATTTCCAGGTTCACAGATAGTTTTGTGTCTTATTAATTCATAAAGAAATACTTGCAAGTTGAGAAAAACACATGTCTTTGTTCCTTAACGTTCTATAATATTTTACCCACAGGTTGTGATTCCTCTTGAGTTTAAGTGCTTGGGTCATGTGGATATGTCACAATAGGAAACCACAGATTTTGATTGGCATTGCCTTGGTTTTGTAGGCTTTCAGAAATCAATTTGTGGGCAGTGACTGTTCTGCTGATGGTTCCTGTCTTTTGTTGCAGTTGGTCACTGAGCCAGCAGCAATGCTGCTTGTCAGTGCCTGATTAATTGGCTTGAATCCATTCAGCAGTCATTGAGTCAGATAAAAAGAGACAATAAAGGCCTTTCATTCCTCCCGAACTGAATTTGTAGTGAACACAGTCGAAGGCACTGAAACAAGTCTAGCGAAACATGTGCATTCCCTTTGATGGAAGCAGGTTTAATAATGAGTCCTGAGCAACAGTCATTGATTGGACTGTGATGCATCCGTACGTGTGTGTTTGTAGTTTCCAGGAGGTAGGGCTCAAATAAATCTTCTTTTATCTCCAATTTGTCCTTTCATTAATCAAATGGAACACTGTGATGAGTTGAATTATGAATCCAGCTCCCCACTTGATGGTGGGTTGACGAGGCCATCTCAATGCCATTCTCCAACCAAAGACCTCTGGTGCTGACTTGTCACAGCCATCTCCTTACTGGTAATTGGGTATTTATCAGATTGCCTGCAAGAGGAAGATGCAGTGTTTATCTGAGACAATTATCAACATTAAGCTAGCCTGCTAGTCTTCAAAGAAACTGGTAGTGTGGTATGGATTCAGATGGCCAGGAGTAGTGAATGTAACAGCTGTGCAAATACAACACATAATTCTTAGAATCTGCTGTGACACTGAAGGAATGAAGTGATAACAACACACACTGGTGCAACCTCAACATTGAGATCTAACAGAGAGACTTTTCAGTGACTTCTCTTATTCTAAAGAAAGGAAATAAAAGACGTGCAAGAGTAAATTGATTCAGCTGTGAGGAAAAGAATGACATAAAAGCTTCCATGATAAGTGGCAAAATACACAGTCCATTTAGTTTATTAAAAGACACGCAAGTCTGGAAGAATTAAGTAATATGAAACCAGAAAGTTTTTCATAGCAGTACCAAATTCACTTTCATTGTAACATACATATGTTGAATTCCCCGGATTGTTGTGGAATAGTAATGTTAATCATAAAGGATCCGATGCTTGTAGAGAATCAGTCACTGCTGTGGTGCCTTGAAATATTTGATAAAGCATGTCCATCATATTTTTGTTGAAGCATATCCAATTCAAGGAGTATGTCATGCCTGGAAAAAAGGCTGCAAAGAGAAAATTCTACTGCCTCACAGCGCAGGGAGGGAAGTCTGAAAGACCAAGAAACGAAGCAGTCAAGGCTGCCTGGCCTGCTGGATGTAATCAAACAAGGGTGACCAGGTTGTTCCACACATGGCTGATCTGGAGAATCCTCCGATTTATTTCCATGCCACAGACGGTCCTTGTCACTATGTGCAGGTGATTTCAGTGTGGCAGCATTCTCTCTCTCTCACACACACACACACACACACACACCACTAAACTCTGACATTTTGTCTCCCACATCTGAAGTCAATTTGACACCGACTTCTGTTGTTTGGCGAACAAAATAAGATGCTAGGTCAGAGTTTTGCAACAAAGAAAGTTGATTTGTAGCCTTCTTGGCATTGTTAGCGAGACTGAACTCCCTTCAGGACAATGAATTATGGATTTGAATGACACTGAATTACAACGTGAAGGAACTCATTAAAAGATTGTGAGTCATTTGGATGTGAGAGGTGCATTGTGTGTTCTGATTCTTGAAAGTAAGATGTAGGAAATTTTATGCATTGCACAACTTTTTTTTCTTTCTGGTTGGTATTTACAGGTATGAGAGAAATTCCATCTATAAAACCAGTGTTTAACTGTTGGTTTTTAATCTCTTTTTTTTTCAGTTTGACCTCAAGTGATGCCAGGACAGTGAGCATCGTTATGCGTGGCACATGGTCAGGGGCCACGCCCCTCTTCATTATTGTCCTGCTCAGGCTGGCTTGGGGTCAAGAGGTTCCTTTAATCCCAGGTAAGACACGAGATGTTCCTCAGCACTTGTTTGTCAACTCATCAGTGATCAACACTTCACGGTCTGCCTCCATCGTCATCACTTGCCTGTGTCTGTCTGTCAGTCAATGGCCGTCTGACTTATTGTACGCTTGACACCGCTCTTGTAGTTTTAGTCATTTACTGTTGACATGGGACTAAAATTCTGAAGTCATTTGGAGCTAAGATAACTTCTTTTTTTTTTGGCACATAGCTGAAATTTTACTGTTACACAGCTTCACAAAAGGTTTTGATACATTTCACTTTTTTCTCAAAGTAATTTTCTTGGTGACATTTTTTTACAATAAGTAAAAACATTTGCAGCTCTGAACCTCAAGTTAATTGCACAAGTGTTCCTTTTTGACTGAAAGGTATTTGTACCTGTGGCATATTGAGAAAAGCCCCGGATCCTTCAGATAACAAAATAAAGAAGTACACTACATTGTAAATGGCCCTCTGTGACTTGAACACACTAATATTCAGAAAATTGTAATTTTGCACTGCTATGAACACATTTTTGCTTGTCAGTATGAAAATAATTTACACCTTAGCCATCTCTTATTGGGAGTAAAATAATACAATACAAAATGGAAGGGTTACAAAGACTTGACAAATATGCACAGAAAACTTAGATGGACAGTAAAACAGATACAGAGATCCTCAAGTTATGTTAGTAAGGTCATCTTGTTTTAAACAATTTTTCTTGAATTTGTTTGGGACTTTGACGTACAAGTAAAGTAGACATAAAATGAATCATAGGAATTAAAGAAAAACCTACTGTGGTGTGGGCTGCACATCCAGCCACCATTCAGTTGTGTTAATTAAATGTGTCCAAAGCATACTGTAAATGTTACTAAAACTTTATCCTTTCCTTGATTATTATTATCAACTTCTTTAGGAGTCCTCTAGATGGTTGATGACACTATTTTGAAGATCCCTGACCCCATATATGTACATATACTGAATATATGCACTATATGGTCAAAAGTACTAGACCACCAACATTTGCAGGATCTTCAAGCATGGAAACCGATGCCACGCAGCTGCATGGGTAGATGAGTAGATGCTTGAATGTATATAACTGGAAGTTCAACTGAAAGCACATGAATTCAAGTATTAGGAGTTGTTTTTCTAGTGTATGCGATTTGGAGATTAACTTTTTCAAGTCTTACTTTGACTGTTTTGACTGAGTAAGGGAATTACTCTGTAGTTTCTGCCAAAAAGTCCAAGTTCACAAGGTCACCAAAGGATTTCACATCCTTTGAAAATTGCAAGTTATTAAAAATTGATTTTTTTTTTTCATTTTTACAGTGGGAAATAGATTGAAATAACCCACAAGATTGCTAGAAGAATACTTCACTGGCTTCTGTCGTCAATATTTGAAAGTTTGTCTGTTGACTTTTACAGATTTCTTTTCTTGTCTATCTATGAGATAAATTATCTAAATTGTTCCATGTTATGGTTGTTTTTACATGACTGATTTTCTAACCTGTGACATTTTATTGAAATGTCTCCCTGTTTGAGATAAGTAAACCACCCACACTATGTGCTTTTGTCACCGCGATTGACAGTCATTTCACTTACACCATGCAGATTTCTCTTTTTTCCACCCCGCTCTCATCCAGCAAGACAACGGGCCCTTGCAATCCTGCTTAGCAGAGCATTTCACATTCACTGCTTGCTGTTAGATTCTCATTTTGGCTACTCTGCTTCTTTCTATTGCCTTTCACCTCTCATTCATTTTCTTTAACCATGCTGAAGCCACCACCTGCTTCTCTTTGTATTTTCTTTCGCCAGCACTATCGTGGAAGCAATTTACTTGTCAAGTAGAGGGCAGTATGCAGCTCCCTGGTCCAATGTAATGATGTGCATGCATGCATGTGTGTGTGCGTGTGTGTGTGTGGATGAGGGATCGCTACCTTGGCAGAAATGCTTTCAATCACACTCTTGGAGCACGATCTCTGACTGGCAGCAGTAAGAGCTATATTAAGATTGAATCGAAACACTTTTGCTTAACAATTTGATGGCATCAGAGTGCTATAACCAAGGGCTTTTTCTTATCTCTATTGCTTATCACTGAAGAGTGCAAGGTGATACCCACAAGAATTCTAAGTGCCGGGTGACGTATCTGTAAGTCGAAATGGTGTCAGGAACAAAGTGTGAAAAAAGACATTCTTTCTTATGTAAGACACTTGTTGTTCAGCTTCAGTGGCAATGCACCTAAACCTAAGATCTAAGTCATGGGTTATACCTTCTGTACATGTGTCAGCAAAGAAAAGCAACTCTCAGTAATGTCTAGATGTAGGAAAGCTGAATTCCACCAGGACCATGATTCTCAATGAGAGAGAAATGTCAAAGCGTCGCTTTATTTTTTCATCTTTACATACTTCATGACTGACAGCACTTTTATTTTCCTTGCTTTAAAGTAAATATCAGCTGTTCCCGAAAGCAGTGACTCCCTGTTTCCTTTATTTAGGGCACTGTCATTATTTGGGCTTTCCGAGCTTCTTTGTTCACCATCTCTGATTCATGAGTAATGCACCATTATTATGTGTACTGTCTAACTTCAGTGGAAAAAATAGGACGCCAGAATAGTACATAAAACATTTTGTTTGCTCTAAAAGATTCTGCAGCTAGTAATTTGCACTCAGTGACACTGTTTGGGACCAGTGCAAGAATAAGTACTATTTGTAACACTGTGGATGGGGATATCACGGTCAGTGTATCTCGCGTTCCCAGATCTTGACTGTTTCAGACTGCATAGCATGAACAGCTTGTTAGCATGATCTTCAGTCCTCCATCTGTGTCCTGAGAGAGTGCATTCAGTTGGAGGACTGAGTGAAGGGCACTCATGTTTTGAAAGTGTTCAAAGACTGATACGGTTAATGCATAAAATAATTTTTTTTAAATGCACTTGAAAGAAAAACGTTACATTTGACTGGCATGCAACAGAAACTCGACTTGTGTAAACATGCTGTAATCTTTAGTGTACTGTAGCTGCCATCCACAGATGTTTCAGAGAGCAAAAAATTACACAAAGTTGTCACCAAACATGATCTGGAGTTTTTTGGGGTTTTTTTTGCATCAGTCGGTAATAACGAGTTTGTCTGTGTCTGGCGAAAGGGCTGGAGGATAATTTTAGTAACCTCACATTTGGCCATTGTGAAATGTATGAAATGACCATATAAGCAAATATATGTATCAAATATGGCTTCAGACATTGATGTAGATTTTTTCTTTTATTATTTAATACTACTTACATAATACAATTTTACAGCTACAGCTAAAGTTACAGTTTTGGTTGATCCGGCAACTATATGCCGTAGAGTTATTGCACAGGCCACAGTTTGAATCTAGTGCAGTTCATTTACTGCAGATACAGATACAGGCTTTATCTGTTTTATAGCCAGTTTGACTTCAAATTTCTTCTTTGTATTGATTTTTTAACATTATACTGTAGGAAACATTCAATATATAGTATGCGTGGCTCTACATCTCCCATAAAGGAGAATTTACTTTTCTTCATACAACATTTTTTTGTGAATCTGCTCTTTGATCAGATTCTCTAGACAAATGAAATCCATAACACACGATATTACATCTGTTATGCTCAAAGTGCAACAGATACTGATTCAATTTACTCATCCATTGTGCGACTAGAAACAAACTTTCCTGCAGAGACCTTTTTATATTTTTTTCTTAAAACATTCAGGTTCCCAAATGCTTTTCCATAAAAAAAATCACAACACTAAGCAATGTTCATGGCTAAACCGCACAACCACATAGTGTGAGTGGTTTCTGTCAGGTGAGAGAGCCAGACCCTGTGTTGTACTGTGGGTCACACTCTTTCCCTTTACATTCAATATTCAGCTTGCACACCACCCTGAGGGTGATTAAATATGTGGTTAATACAGCACCATGAGAGTACTGAATTACACAGGAGCCATGCTGACCTTTTTAAATTACAGAACCAATTGTGCGAGACGGCAGAGGAAGTTTATAACAGGTACTGCCAAGATGAAGCCTGGAGGAGAATGGATCTGCTGCCACTGTCCTGCTGACGCTCTCCTTATTAGTGTTCTGCGCTATGAGCACCCTATTTGACACTCATTCTTTCCTTCCTTTCTCTCAGTCTGGATCTCATTTGACTGCAGTTTTTGGTCGCTTTGTTTCTGTATCTTGTTTACTATTAGAGCAGCCGTGTAGATGAGCTGAACCAGCTGTCCTGCACACACAAACTAATTTGACATTTCATTTCACCGTTGATGAGACATGTATCACTCTTGACGCACAGAGTAGCCTCACTCCATAAATCTTGATCACTGGCCTTTTTCTCCGATGCATCCTAGTCAGCATATTGGCTTTGCAGATATTTGAAGGTCGTTTTTGATGTCTGATTTAATTTGAGGCTAACGCCAAAAAAAATGAAGCCACCAGCTTCAGCATCAGTCACGTGACTTCTTGGAGTCATAGCCATTTTTCAGGGATGACTATGCTCATCTTCAATCCCCATCAAAAGAATTCTAAACCTGACTGGCAGCGATGCAACAATCTGTGCTTGGCAAAGGGCAGGAAAAGCTTTTTAGCAATGAAAAAGTCAGAATAAAAAACCCAGACATTACCAGGTCTGTTTCTCTCCTAGCCAACTTTCAAGAGTAATTCCTGATTGCTTTTCACAGCACTTTGCAAAATGCTCAGTAATTGTATTTAGATGAAAAATCCTCATTTCACCACCACTGTTTCATTCTTCTTTCTCAAGAGAGAGTATGGCGTTATTAGAGGAAGAGGAAGGATTGAGCGCTTGGCATTTAATATAATGAAATTCTTGTGATAGAATGTTTTTTTTTTAGAACAATACAGTTTAGTGACACTATTCATTCCATTAAGACATATTAAAAAGCTTTGTCAAAGACACCAATGCTCTTTTCCCCCCCTCTGAACTCTGTCCATACTAATTTCACAAAGCAAACCAATCTCAGTCTTGTCATCTGAAACTATGGTTCTCTGGTTATAGTGGTCCATGCATTATTTTCCTTTACACTTTCTCTCCCATTGTTTTTTGTCTTTAGTGCATTCACATTCATGTGTTTTTAATCTGTTGCAACATTGAGAATGATCCATGGCAATAATAGTGTTCAGAAAAACAATGTCTTTGCTTTTATGCTTCTTGGGGAATAATACTTGAACCAAATGTATCTGTGTTATTAATGCTTGTCTTATTGAGAGGATTTTAAATCATATGTTGTTGATGAAGCTTTTTTTTTTTTGCATTTTTCATGTAAATATACCTTTTTTTGCACTTCTGTATGAGCCTCCAGTGTTCCATTAGGAAACGGCAGCAATCTGTCTGCCATCTTTGTTTTTGCAAAACAGCATCTTTGGTCACAGATAACCATATTGTTGGGAGCATCTGACACATTTCCTCTGTCCTGGGGCACAGAGCCCTGTGCTTATCATCTCCCTGCCTCTCACTTTATTCGGCCACCATTTAATTACAGAGCAGGGCAGAAGCCAGTGTTTCCTCATCACACTCCCTCCACCCTCAGGCCATCATTTAATGATGAAAAATCTGCTGTGGGAGATTTGGGCATTTGTTTTATTATCATTCTTTTCTCTTTTTGCCATCAAGCTGTGTGTCTGTGAATGAAAGGAGGGTGTTTTTGTACACAACCAGCGTATTTTTGGCAATATATTTTGCTCGCAGGCTTGAAATTTGATATTCTGAGCTTAGAAATAGTGCTTTCTGTATTTCACACCTTCTGCTATAGCTTCACACGTATGCAGTGTGACTTTACCTTGAACCTTAGCTCCCTACCATTAAGAATGGGTCTGTAACAAAGTTAGTCCAAGGGGAATGGTAAGATTTAGCTCAGGTCACACTTCCTCTAAGGCAACAAAAGATAAAATACCGCCGAGTCACAGAGGTGAACTATGATGAGACTACAAAAAACTTTAATATCACATGCTTTGCCAAGTGTGTGCAAGCCATTTCCGGCACTTTAAGCAAGATAAACAGAAATGGCTGAAGCTGTAATGTCATCATAAAATATGCTGACTAATTATAACCATTACCACCCACGCATACATCAGCAACCCCACAGGCATTTTAGCTAAATGTTGGGAAACCTTGTTTAAGGCATTTGTTAATATAATTTAGAACATCCTTCAAGCAGCACTATGTGTTTCTCTTGAATATTCATACAGTATGACTCAGCTTGTGGCTTAATGATTTCATTCAGAAACATTCCGGTGGACACATTTGAGGGGGAGAGAAAAAATCATATCTCTGTCTATTCTTTATTAGGCTCCTATAGGAGTTTTAAATAAAATATAATTGGCACTATAGTACCAGATGGTGCAATAACAGTGTAGCTGCACATATTTTTCACATCCAGCTCCTTCATACATTATTTTTCCCCAGTTGTGTGTACACTTGTATGCATGTGTGATATGATGTGCTGTGCATACAGCATACTTTATTGATTTCCACAGAGACATGACACAAGCACCTTTGTATCTTTTCACCTCATTCCTCAAGTCTGACCCTCTCTCACACACCTGCACACACACACATTCATGCATACATACATGCACACCCCAACAGCTACCCCCCCAACCCTCCGAGCTGAAACATCCCTCTCATGGGGTTTGTGCTGTGGGGCTACGGGAGAGTGTCATCTCACAAATGAATTTCTCCTCACATCCCTCTCTCCATTAAAGAACCTGTTTGTGCTCCTACAGCAGCACGCAGCACTCCCCTGCAGCTGTTTGTGCTCTCAGACACAAGTACTTGTTCTTTATATACCTGTGTTGTTTGTGCTCTGGCTACCTGCATCTCATGCACACAGCAGTGAGACTGATTCTTTCTTGCCATATTGCATTTCTCATGTGCTTTTGTTCACGTGTGTTAATGTGTGCTTCTGATTATTTTACCAATTTTTGCCCTCAAGGTTGTTGAATTTGTAAAGAATTTGTTAAGTCAGTGTGAAGACATTATTGCGTTCTTGCAAAACGTGGTCTTGAAGTTTAACGTCCTGATCACCAAAGCAGACAAACTATAAATGGCAATGATATCAGATGCTTCCTTCTTTCCTAATGTAATCATAGCTATCGCTTCATGTTTTTAGTTTAGATTATGTTTAATGTCCAGATTGTTTAAGACTCCACTTGGCTTTTTGCTTATTCTTTTGGATCTCGCATAGTTGTATGCAGTAATAATAAGATGCCACAGACTGCCACAACAGGAAAACGCTGTAATTTCTCACTCACACAGGAGTCATGTCATTCTAGTTTTAATTTTGATGAGGAGCTCAACAGGCATCCATCTCTACAAACTGTTGATTTGGATTCTGAACTCAGTTGTGGAGATTGGGTGTATTGAAGGACTGGCAGACAAATTGAGCAACACCCATGATTGGAAATCCATGTGCCTACGTGCTTTTTGGGACAATGAGCATCTTATTTGTCCCTGCAGAAATCGCATGCAGGGATTTTAAGGCGTATTTGTTGATTTTTCACTTTACGGAAAATGCAATTTTTACTCATCAGTGTATGTTTATGTTCCACATGCACTCCTTGTTTATGTTCACCTATGCATTTTGGTGAGTTGCAAAAGTATGAAGATTTTTCGGTTTCGGGGGAAAGAACAGTTGGATGCAAATCCTCCCTTAAAGTCACTGCTCTGTCTTAATTGATGTTCCATTGAATTTGAGCTTTAAAGCCTCTGCAGTACCACTGGGTATTCTATGCATATAGCCTGAATGGCCTTTGTAAAGTACTGAATTGTGAGCTCAATTTCCTATGCACGCTCATCGTTTCCCTTTCCCATTTGAGACAAGATATTGGAGATGATCCCCCTATTCTGGCAAGTGGCCATTTTAAATGGAAGCTATTTCAGCTCTTTCATTTGTCAATCAGGCTGAAGAGTGAGTCTCTGACGGTGGCTCAATGTGAGGCTGTAATTGTCAGCGTCCCCTTCTGCCCAATGCGCAGCCCGGTGCTTTGCATGTGAAAAGATCCTGAAAGAAGACGTGAGCGCTGAATTAATACTCAAACTGCCTTTTGTCTCCATCACTTTAGCTTCTGCTGCCATGAAGCACAATGGCACAGACATGCGGACAATCGATGAGGAAAAGGCGAGCAGATTGAAGGCTTCTTGTCTCCATTTTTAAGGCTCTTTCTGAGTGAAAATTGCAATATTTGGGGGATTTACATCCACCTGTAGAAGCTGCCCTCACTGCCTATATATAGTGTTGTAGCATAATGATTTTGCTGATTTTAAGAGACTTTTATTAAATGATTAGAATTTGTTTAAAATGCTGGAGCTGAAAAACTGTGTAGATTAAAAAAAAAAACATTAAAAAACACCCCCTCTAATCTGTGGACAGTGGTTTATAATTTTCTTTTAGAAATAAAATTTCCAACCACATAAATCAACCACAGCTGAAAGATGCATCTGATCCATTATTTCAGTATGTAAAAAGGATTTCAGTGTTATTCAGTATAATTTAATACTATTCTAATACAAATATGCCGTGTTTAGTGTCTTTGTGCATATCGAGTCTAACTTTAAAGACACAACTGGATGCTATATATCATGGCTAAGAGTGGAAAACAATAGCAATGGCTTGTTTGGAAGCACTTTTAAATTCAGACAACACACATTGTCTGTAACAGTAGACTTTGTAATTCAATTTTCCATAATGATGCTAAAAGCTGATTTAATTAGAAGGTGTATATTTACCAAGAAAAAAGCATTTTTTTATATATTTAATTCATTTATAGCAAAAAGACAGTTATCAGTGTGACAAACAGTATTTGGTATTTTGCTATTGATATATGCTAAGCTGTAAAAACTTCACAACATTCAGGAGTGAAGGTGCAACTTGTCTATATGTTTCTGTTTTGTGATTATAGGAGGTCACTGTGAATACAGCCTTTACACAATATGGTAACCTTATGAAGTTAAGGTTGTCAAGTCATTATTATGAGTGTAAGCTCACTAATCAGAAAATCTTTGCCTGCATACTGACATTCTAGCAAACAGTGCCGAGGTGGTCTCGGTTCACCTTTCCATTCAGTGGGACGATAACCAGCCTATGATGATGTCCTGATAATGGTCTGTAAGACTGCCTTAGCATCTATTGTGGTTTTAGGGAAGAATATTTCAGTTTTTCCCTTATCTCCTCTTAATGTTGTCCCACCTGTACCCTCATAATCCCTACAGGTGCTCGTGCTTCCAACATACTGCTGTCTGTTGCAATTCCAAGTAATGATTTGGGTAAAAACTGTTAAGGGACATTGGGAGATAGGATTCTTTGCTCTACAAAAGGAATGTTCCACTTTTTATATAATAGTAAATAGGCAGAAGATTAAAAAAGGCACATTCTAAGTCCCAGTTGGAGTTATAGCAGATCTACCAAAACTTTTGCTCCTTTTCTCTTGCTGTGAACTTTCCGTATGACTACAATTTCTTCTGGTGCTCATGATGTGTGTATATAGAACAGGTGGCTTTAGGGGATGCAAAGCCTTTGTTTGATGGACTAAAAGAGATTTCCCAGAACAAAGTCCCCATGCTTATGATCATATCTGGGTAATAAGCCTGATATACAGCCCTATTTTCCTGATGTTTACAGCAGACCCCATGCAGCTTTAATTAATGAAAGAGATGTCCCTGTTGCTTTAGAACAGCCTCACCTGATCGGTTATTTCCATTTAGAAACACACACTTGACCATAAAAGTCAAATGGAAAATGACTTTAAAACAGCAGAATTTCCTAATGAACACTTAAATAAGGCAGGAAAACATCAGATTAGCATGCTGTCAGCACTAAATGCCACCCAGGAAACGGTGTGCACAAAGACAGCGGGAAATTAATTTGGAACAAAAAGGCAGTGGAAGGTTTTTTTTTCCCCTTATCTCTCCATGTGAACTTCACAAGGAGCAGGTTGACATTGGTTTTATTACCCTGGAGCACTGATGACGAGCTGGATGAGCGAAAGTGCTGACAAGAGGGAACGAGCGGGTGATCAGTCACTGGCTGGGTGCCCATCACAGGCACTCAAGGATGCTGAGAGGACGTTGGCCTTTGTCATGTGATTGCCTGGATGAGAAGACCTATGGCAGGGCCAAGTGTGTAGGGGGTTAAACGTACACAGCTAGGCCTCAACATCGAAGAAAAGGGAATCTTTCTGCACTCAGTCAGACACAGGAGTCCAGATATGCTCGCAGTAAATATTCTCACACACCTGCGCATACTTTCACCACACATTTGTTTGTAGAGACAGCTTCACGGTGATAATGATGGCACTGACGGTAATAGAACCGCCAACTACATTCACTTGACTGATGTCAAGTGTCAGCTTTTCTACCTTGTTCTTCTTCTTTCCCTGCTTCCCTCCCCTTGAATCCATATGATGCACTTCCCCCACTCTCTACATCTCTCCCTGTCATATTAATGTCATGTTTCTTCGAGTAAAGGTAAGGGGAAACCGAGTTTCCTCTACCATCTTGCTTTTCTTTGCGGAGTTTTATTGCCTGTGTCTGTCACACCTTCAGGCTTTGCTGCACAAAAGTGCAGCTGTGTACTCGACATTCACTTTTATCAGCTCCATGGAGTTGATTGCACGAGGCATAGCTTGAAGGTTACAGTGCCCCACGAGTAGCAGCAATTCAAAACGATGTATTGATATATCCTTCACGATCATTTTAGTGCTATAACATTAGTATTAGTCACAGGGTTTTTTTTCTTATGCCTGAAAGCTTTGATAGCAAGTTAATGACCATAATTTGAGAATTTCTGACCTGTGTAATACGCTCTTTTGTTTGTTCAAGATTCACTCACATTATTAGCCTCTTTAGCCAGCAGCCATCATCAAGAAATTACTTCTGAGATGTGTTCTTGATATAAAACTCTCATACCTGTGTGTACATTGAAAGAGATAATACTGTGTGTAATTGTTTCTCCGGTTTATACTGACTGTGAAAGAATCGATTCTGATTCAAGTGGTTGGTGATAAAATCGACAGCCACCGCTCTGTGCAAAAATATATTCTGAAGGTAAATAGAAGCTATAATTAGATGCCTGTTGTGTCCTGTAAGGATATGCCATATTGAACCACTAGAGGGTGGTGTCATGAAAAAGTGCCATCAAAAATAGAGTTAAGATGGCGAACTGATAGAATGATGTGTCACCATGCGAACTCTACGACGTAAGGTTATGTGCTGCATTCATTAAAGAGCACTTGTTCCTTGACGAGGATTTGTTTATTACCTGCCATCATTACAATGCCACAGCTATATTACCTTCCAAAGTTAGTTCTCACAGCATGGAAGCTTCTCGCTGTGTGTCTCTGGATAGAGTTTACTCGCTGTGAGAACAAGAGGGAATTTTGTATAGAAGTCAGTAACTTAAATAAAAACAAGTTTTCCTTCTGTAATTCTTCTGTAATTTTTTTAAGCTCTACCTTTGAGCTTACTGACTGAACTGAGGTGATGGAAACGCACCAATGTACTGTAGCAAATGACAGAATTATGTATTTTATTGGCAGCCCTTCACATGTGTTATAATATAATTAGCATCAGATATTTAAACGTTTGATTTTGCTTTGTCATAATTAAATGGGTTTATATGACTTCTGAAATAAGAACACAGGTGACCTATTCATGTCATGTTCATGTCTCCAATCAATATGCTGTTGCATTGCATTGGCTCTGTTTAAATACAAACACATTTGGTGGTTTTAGAAGGCGTTGCTTCACATTTTTAAAGGGGCTGATTTTCAATAGCACTTTTCGACTCCACTTTTTGTGCTTTCTATCTGACATTCACTCCTGGATAAACTTGGGCTTCAGAATCTTGAACAAGAATACTTTCGCATGCAGACTGTAGCAGCCTGGGATCAAACCACCAACCTTCCAATTAGTATATGACCTGCTCTCCCTCCTGAGCCACAGTCACCCCAAAGATGAAGGAAGAAATGAATTTACGTCCAAGCGTGTTGACTGAACTGCATAATACATCACATCTACACATTATGTGTGGCAGCATGCATGCAAGGGATGGCACTCTTTTGGACAAAGAGTGCTTTTGAATATTTCAACCAGACAGGGAACAAATGTTTGAGGGGTTTTTTTTTGTTTGTTTTGTTTTGTTTTTAAATTGGCATATTGAATGAGTTTTATTCTTCTAGTCCCAGAGTTATGGAATAGCCCTGTTTTCTTCCTTTTTTCAGAAATTAATGTGTAAATAGGTAGTTATTAATGTTTAAAGAGGCCTGTTTTGAAACTATGTGAGTGCTGTGACAGATTTGTGAGGACATGAAACTTGACAACGGCAAAATACAGCCTCTTCAGCCTCTGTGACATCATTTCCCCGGCCTTCTGTATTCACTACTTTGACTGAAATTAATTGCCTCTAGTGCCCTTTATCACTGTGACAATGCAGAGAGATGTGAAGTTGACAGTGTTGACTTCATTATTGCTCATTTCCATATGAACAACAGTGCTGAAGAGGTCTTCAACCTGCCCACTTACCTCTACTGTACTTATAAATTGCACAACTCTTAATACACACTCGTTTACACACACATACCAGATTACCATATAACTGCCCTTCACAATCTTTGACAGGTCCTTTTTCTTTTGGTCTGTTATGCGGTATTTTATTATCTAGAGTAGATGCTGGCAGGGACGGGATGTGAGGGACAGTATCATTTGCCAAGGCTGCTGCTAATGGGTGCTGAAATCTACAGGACTTATATGGATTGTGGCCAGGTGTGGAGGGGGTACAGAGTTCCATATCAAATGGGTACACTGCCCCAGACCTCTGTGTGTTGGGTCATTAATCTTGCTGTCAGTGAACTGTCTTTCAAAGTATCTTTTACCTCGTCCTCACCCTTCTTCTTCTTTTTCCTGACCGCCCGGAGTTGTAAAAGCAAAGGAAAGCGTGTCCCATCCCTCTTGGGCTTCCACCCATTTACCACTCATGCAATCACTTGATCAGAGCTGTATTTGATGATGAGTGTGCTGAGTGGAGGTGGGCAGAAGAGACCCATGGGGTGGCTCATCTTTACCTACTTCTCATTGGAAGTAGAACTATGATGGAACTAAACTACACTGCAGAATGAGCTTTCCTGTTACTTTCCAAAGGCCCTCTGTGCATTGCAAATCACACCGCAAAATGATTTTCAGCTTCTGTGCAGCTGCACAGTAAACATCTTTGCATGGTGAATAAGTGGACCATAGTGAAAACTGTCCTTAGTGTCTGCTGACATGGCCATTCTTTGCATGTCTGAGGGAGAAGCTAAGGGGCTGAGCTCATGTTTCCTGACCCAGCAACAGCGGGAAGCAAAGCATAGAAAAGAGGAGAGCAGCACTCAACTCTCACTTAACAGTGGTAAGATGACTGCCTGAGCTGTGCCCATTTTAGACAGTACCCTTTAATGCTTCATTTGTGTGATTTTGTGAGTGTGGCTGCTTTAGAAAAAGAGTTTTCTGCTTATCATGCCAGTGAGATGAAAAATACAATTGCAAGAGAAAGTTATTTATGAACTGTGATAACGTGCAATTTACCCACGGAGTGAAATGAATAACAAAATAGAGATGTTTTCTTGCCCTGTACACACAAGTTGCTTGAATCCCCCTAGAAGTACATATTGCCAACAACTGGGATGAATAAATAAATGGTGCATTTCATTCTTTGATCAATCTTCTTTTGTCCAAACCTATCAAGGAGCTGAAAGAGATGCAGACAAAGAGCACATTTTGACCACATCGTACTCATCCTCACATATCAAACATTAGTTTGTTTGAATATTTACTTTCTAGATCTTTATAGTCAATCACAAGGAGCAGGTCAGACAGCCTTGTGGCACAGTACTATACACACTCTTATGATATCCTGTGATAGTAATAATTACGAATGACAGGACAGTATCAAGCGTAGCTATTACAGTCTTTAATGATCCCTTTAACGGCAGATTTAAAACTTGTCTTATAATTTTATAGTAGCAATAAAAATCGATGGAGAAATCGCTCCTCCATTTTGAAAAAAGAGAATCTTCTACTGATGACAGTGAAAGACATGGACTCTATCTACTTAAAAGCACATATAGAGTCATTAGGGGATGTGAGTGTGTCACTGTGTAAAGGCTTTACAGCACTGGTCAGCACTGATTGCTCTGGGAGGGGGGGGCTGCAGGTTTATGTCAAGGTGACTATGTCAGTGTGTCATTCCTGGGCACCCTCATGCAGAACATTGCTTATTTATACATCTGATTTCTCTTTTCAATTGGTTTTGCTGTTCCCGTGACAATGGATGATGCCAAATTCCCCAAAGAAGCATACAAATCAATAGCAAGATAGCTGATACAGCGCTCTAGGATGGAGTGTGAGTGAAGACCTGACAGGGCTTGTATCACTCCTACCTGACATGTTCTCAGCAGATCTGACATGTGCTGTCAAACAGTGACCCTCCCCACACTGCTCCACCTCAACAGAATTATATGGGTCTTCGGGACAGATCTGCATGGTTTAATACAGTTTCATTGCTTTGCGGGGGGATTTTGACAGGTCAGTTTTTTACAGATGTGCACAGTATACTCAAAATTTCACCACAGACATGTATTTGTGCTCACCAGTTTTCTAGTGAATGTGTTGCTGTCTTCCATTACGAGCTTTCAAAAGGCTTAGCATTTCCAGATGTTTCTCTCTCTCTCGCCATTTGTTCAATGAGACCTGTGGCCGCTTGATATTGATTAGCCATCAGTCATGGGCTTATGCATGGTCCAACACTGACCAATACGTTCCTGTTAGTAGAATGGAATATGCTATATCATTAGTGGATAAATAACATCAAAATGATCCAACTATGTATTTTTCTAACATGGCTCTCTGCTACATGTACTTTTTCTTTTTTCTGAATGAGAGAACATGTTTGTACCTGTTTTAATAGAGTAGGTAACTTATTCAGGGTTCTCAAATCTATAGTTTTATCAGGTTTTTATAATGTCAGAAACATCTATTCTAAAATATCTTCTGCATGTGAAGCACAAATATGTTCTGGATATTTTGTTCATTTATGACTTTAAGCTAACTGTCTGCAACTGGCACTCAGTTTCTAACCCACTGTCGTTCACTTGTACCTCACCCTGTCCATCGCTACCTTCATCACCACCACAGCTTTCCTTTGACCTATAGTGCAGCACTAGAGCTGTCATGCTCACTAATTTAGTAGTGACCATCATTCACCCAGAAAAGGCCCCATGGCTTTTAGTGTATTGGCACACATTAACAGTTCCTTCAATGCCAAAGCAACCCCCACTGTACCTGTCTTGCCAGCCTTTCTTTGATCACTGATCAAAGAAAGGTAACAAAGAAAAAAATATGTCTATTGTTTAATATTATTGGCCTGCAAGGTGAGTTATCCACCTTTTTATTCAAAATGTTTTTTTTTCTTTAAGAGTAGAGGTTTCGTGTTCATTGACACCACCTAACCCATGCTGCAGTGCATTCAATAGCTTCTATCTTGATTTATCAGTTTTAAGAAGAAATTGACAAGAGCTGGAGAGAAGTGACAGTCTGGTCCATTAATCAATGTAAAGGGCAGTTTTTTCCTGAAACACAGGCAATTCCAACAGAGCACGAGGTGAACCACTGTGGTCATCAGAAAAAATGAAAACTGTTCAGCTGAGGGTAATGTCCTGCACAAGAATACAAAGGCACAGGCAGATGCTGTCTTTCCCTTCCAGGCAAAGAAAGCTTTAACCTGCACACCGCGTCTAGAGCCTTTCCCTAAACATATCATACGGTTTACCCTGAGGTGGAGGGCGCAGGGAGGGCTACCTCTTTATACCCAATTAAGCTTGCCACAGGAGGTAGACGGTCCCGGCTGAAACCTCTTCTCCCTCGATGCCCCATTAGAGCACTGAGAAGTTGGTAGAAGCCAGCATCCCTGGCGGACAAAACCCCTGACCTAGAGCCAAGGAGAAGCACTCCAGCTCCACTCACCTAAATATACAGACATAAGTACAGAATAAGAAGTCGCCTCCAGTTCAGTAGAGATGGAGAAGGCTGTGTGTGTGCGTGCAGGTTTGTGTGTGTGCCAGGAAAGGTGAGAGGTCACTCTTTGTTTATTTTTAGAGAACAGTGTGTCTGAGACAGACCTTAAAAACAAGAAGACGACTATAACAGAGTGTAGCAAGCAAACATAAAAACCAAAAATATTCCAACACAACTTGAAATGCTGTTTCAGTAATCCAATAATTTTGCAGAAGACTTTGTCTTCTGCTATTGCTACATACTTGTTTATTTCTATTACTTTGTCCTGCAATAAAAAGCCTTAGCCATACATCTACACAAACCATGAAAAATGCTCCAGTGTGCTTACCCAGTGGTTTTTGCATCACTCATAATTCATTGTCCCCTGTCCATTCAGCCATCTGGGATCAGCTGGCCTCAACAGCAGAGATAGAGTCGGTGCTGCCGGTGTGCTCCAGCAGCACCGGCCCATCTGTCCCTGCCTGCAGGCTGTGTTGTCGATATTCAGCAGTCTCACAATCAATGACCATACAGGCGAAGGGGAGACATCCTCCTCCAACTCCAACTCTGACCAGTTTGCATGTGCAGAGCATTTACTCTCAAGAAGGCTGTCTTTCTTTGTACATTCGTCTGTTTGTTGTCTGTGACTCACGCCCAGTGCTATTGAACCCCGTCACCCATTACAAACACCTTGTGGAAAACATGAAGCAGTGAGGCTGTTTGCAAAAGTAATTACGATCCTAAAGGCAACTGTGCAGGTTCATCATTAGTGTTAGCAGCTGATCCCTGCAGCTGCAAACTTTCTTTTATCTCTGGTTTGTTTTCCTGTCAGGGACCAATTGTTACCCACTGATTACGATCATGTTGTTTTCTTCTTTGTCTTACCTCAATTTATCCCTAAAAGACACCTGTGATTTTTAGCATCTGCTTTACAGCAAAGAGCACGGATTTAGGAACTTCTATATTCTTAGTGTGACATTTTCAGACAGAACATGAAGTGTGAGGCTCTAAATGTCATCCATAAAGGCATATCGCAAGTTATACTTTATATTCTTCTCTGAATTTATTTTGCTCCCTGGGTGTGCTTAATGCTTAATTCATGCTACATGAGTGATGGATCGTAGGGGTGGAGGCTTAGTTTTCAAAATAGGTCTGTGATCCTTTTAATTTCATTTTCACAAGCTGCTAATTTATTAGGACTCATGTACTTAGTCATGTTAGTGTGCACTGAAACGGTGGTTAGGGGACATTTATCTAATTACAGAGGATGGGATTCCATCACCAGTAAGACACTAGACGTGCCCACTAGTGCTTTACCACATGGTGGCAGGAGTGGTTGAGGGATTCAGATGCTGTTGCTAAGCCAGTTTGAGTTGTCAAAATGAGATTGAATTAAGAGTACTCAAAACCACTGCCTATTTTGTTTTATCTGAGTCTACTTTTAGAGTTTATGGACTGTCATGTGCATTGAGTGGAAGGAAGAAATCTTCTAATGTATAGACCCATTTTCTGTATAGATATCAATCATGGCAAATTTATAATCTTGGTGGAGCTTTTGAAAGTTGTAAGCTCACATAAATTAAGACCGGCACTAACAGCAGCACAAACTTCCTAAAGCTAGGGATGTTCTCATAGGAAGAAAAATGGAGTGTAATTGGAAATCAGGCCTGCTGCTTGTGAGGCTGCTAACTTAACTACCTTAATGAATAATATGGCTGGAGTCTGATGTTGCTGACTGCAAATGAGGAGGGGAGAGAATTCAAAAGACAGAAAGAAAGACAAAGGGAGAGAAAGACAAAGCGTCAGAAACGGACAAATTGATAGGAACACAGACAGAAATGTAGATGGGACAAGATACTTTTTGGACGTCTGTGAAGCTTTTATGGCAATTAAGATGCGCATTCAAGAAAATCCTATTAAAGCTAAAGTGGTGTTGTCTGTGTTATTGCCTCTGTGTGTG
>VURO01019635.1:0-11654 GCA_015108175.1 Pelvicachromis taeniatus
ATGATGGGTGGATGGATGGATGATGGATGGATGGATGGATGGATGATGGATGATGGATGGGGGGGGGGGGGGGGAGGGGGGGAGGGAGGGAGGGAGGGAGGGAGGGAGGGGGGAGGGAGGAAGGAAGGAAGGAAGGAAGGAAGGAAGGAAGGAAGGAAGGAAGGAAGGAAGGAAGGAGAACATCAGGTGCCACTCCTGTCAGCTAAGAGCACAAACGTGAGGCTACAGTTGACACAGGTTAAGCAAAATTGGATAATAGAATACTGAATAACTGTTGCCTTGTTTGATACTTGTTTTATCCGGTTAGTAGGGTCAGGATTTAAACATAAACAATGTGGGAGCATAGCTTGCTTGTATTACCAGTTGAGGATACTCATGGTGGTATGATGGTGGCACACTTTGGCCCCCTTATTTTTAACTGAGCCTTTTTAAAACACCACTGCCAACCCCAGTATGTAGATATTCTGATGGACTGCTTCCAGCAGAATAACGCATTGTGTCACAAAGCTCAGACATCAATCAAACTGATTACTTAAACATGGTTCACTGTACTCATAATGGCCTTTAGCGTCACATCATCTCAACCCAACGGAGTACCTTTGGGATGTGCAATAGACACAGAAGGTTTGTGTCTCGGATGTGCTGCCGACAAATCTGCCAAATCTCCCAAATCCCTGACAAAATGTTAGTCGTTGTCTTAAAGGGCAGTTAAATAAGGTTCCTTGGTACAAAGGCAAGGTACATAAAGTACTGCCAGACTGTCAAAATGTGGGGAAAAAAAGACTAATCTGAGACAGTTCCTAAAAAGTCATAATTTGATCAGAAGGTCACAAAAGTTTTTGAAGAGATGGAAAAAATGCCAACTTCAGTGTGAGGATGCATGTTTTGTCAGAGTCCAGCTGTTGTAAGCAAACTTCCTGCTCCATTCACAGATTTCTATGGTTTCATTACAGTGTCTTTGTTTGTGTTTGAATACACACAAATCATGTTAATAAGAAACCTTTGGAGTTTTTTTTTGTTTGTTTTTTTTGGTGGATATTGTGTTTTGCATAGGCTCCAATCTTAGTGAAACAGGTGCTGGACTCTTTTGTTTACTAAATAATGTTTCAGACATGTTTGTTGGACTGTTTTTTCAACTGAAACAATCAATTGGGGAAATGTAGAATTTCATTCCATTTATTTTAACACACATGTTGTGTCGGTAATTCTTTTGCAAAATGCTCATTTAGATTTTCTCATATTAGCTAATAACATTTATAATGGGTCCATTCCCATTGGTATACTAAGTTAAGACAGATTATAAGTGCCATTGGTTACACATGTGAAGTTCCTGTTATGGAAATTTAGAGTATACATACTGTGTGTATGTGTGTGTGTGCGTGTGCATGCGCGTGCGTGTGTCAACTCTGCTTTGCACAATAGATCTTTTAAAGTGAGCCAAAAATCTAATGAAGAATTACCTCAGGAAAGATGACACATTCTGGATCGTTTTTCCTTCACTAAGTCCGAGTTGTGCTGGCGCCATGTCAGTAAAAAGTTATTGCTGTCTTCCAGCGTTTCCATTGTTCATATAATGTTTCCCAAGTTTTCCCTGTTATGAATAAATGTAGCAATAATGAAAAACAGAGGTGACAAAGAACAAGAACCCCACCTCCACCTTCTTACCAGGTGTCCTGATCTGACCCGAGTGCTGATTGCTTTAAAAAAAATGGGGGTTAGGTAGTGGTGTGAGGTGTGTGTTGGGTGCAACAACGCAATATAATGTTGTACATTTATAAAAAAAAAAATAAAAAAAAATGTAATTAAATACAAAGAGCTGCAGAGAACTGTTTAATTCAAATCCTGTTTCTATATTCTCGTAGAAAGCAGTATTGTTGTTCCTAGAACTTTTCGAATGGTATTAGGCTACATTTTTGTTTGATAATCATCTCCGGGTAGCACTTCTTCTTATGTTACATGTTGCAGACAGTTTCAGCTTATATAAGCAGTACCAGAGTTGTGACTTGATTGGTACTATCTCTGAAATGACTTATAACTGGCATCTCGTGTTGTTTATTCCATATTTAACACATATCCGACTTTATTTTTAATTTCTGATTCAGTTCAATATTTGATACAATTTTTTAAAAACTGGCAACAAGCGATGTCTGTACTTGACAATAAACGTCTGCATTTACCAACAGGTAGTCGGGCATGTAGTCTAGTTTGCTCTGCCTGAGCAAACTACTCAAGCGCTCTCAGGTTTGAAGGACGGTGTCTCCACACTGCAATTTTCAGCTCTTCCCATTCATGTTCAATAGAAGATTTAGATCCTGGCTCAAGGAGGACCATTTAAGAACAGCCCAGTGTTTATTTTCCAGCCATTCTTGAGTGCTTTTAGCTTTCTGTTTTCGGTCCTTATCCTGTTTTAGAACCCATGACCTGCAACTGGGGCCAAGCTTTCTGACGCTCCATGTTCACAGTAGTTACACTAGGTGTCCTTTTGTTAAAGCACACAGAAGAAGAAAAAAGCACCAGTTTTACATCAGTCCAAAGGAATTTGGGGTTTGTCAACATGCATTTCGGTTCATTCCAGTTTGGCTTATTTTGCATGTTTCTGTCAGTAGTGGAGCCCACTTGGCTCTTCTTCCATGGAGCCCGTTATTGTTCAACATTCAAAGGATGGTGTGACCAGATAGTGACAAACCTTGACCTTTCAGCTTGAATGATTTTGAATGGTTTTCTTGGCTCTTCTACCATCCACACTATCCTTCTGATGAACCTGGAGTTGTAATTCTCCTTCCAATACACATCCTGAAGGTTGGCTTATATTTTGTAAGAAAATTGGCAACTGCGGTCACAGGAACACAAAACCCTGGAGATGTCCTCTGGAGATGGTCTTTACCTTTAATATCTATAATCTTCCATCTGAGCTCTGCAGACAGCGGTGTCCTTTGCTTTGTCTGGTCAGTGGTTCAGTATGTTGCATACAATGATACTGGATTAAGCAACAGGCTAAGGAAGATGAATGGCTGATGAAATGCTCAGAGACACCTGTGTTAATAATTAAGTTTAAATACTTTTGGTTAGTTACTTTATTAGATTATTATTGTATGGTCTTTCCCTCACAATACAAAACGCCTTGAGGTTACTATTATTGTGCTTTGGTACTGTAGAGATGAAATTGAATTGAACTTTGTTTGAAACATGACTATTATGCCAGGATTAATAGTTGCTTTAGTGGTACCAGCAAATATGCCCATCCTAATTTAGCACGTCTTTATAGAATATTTTTACTCTAATATTAATGTTTTTACTCTATAACTGAAGCTCCTGTAGGATAACTGGAGTGATGTGTCCCTCTTTTTTAGGTGTTGTTCTCCCGATTTGCCTCTCCCCATGTCAACATCCAGCTGGACTCGAGACCTGTTACCACCAGTGTAGCACTTCTCGATGCTGACCATTCAGATGGAGCCATTCTAATGGCAACAGGAAACAAGGTAAACCACTAATTATGGGTGGCATCTGTGGGGTTTTTTGTATGTTTGTTTCTCAATGGAAAACAAACACATTCAGTATGAATGTGCTCCTCCTTGATATAATACTGACAAATTTCTTGCATTCGAGATAATTACAACCAGAGCCAACAGACAGAAAGATTTTCCTGAAGAATTTCTCCTGGGATCCTGAATCCAGTTTTTCTTTCTTTCTATCCTTTTCTTCCTGAAAGTAAATATTTTGTGAATCAGAAAAGCACAGTTGATTTTCAAAAATCCCATGTGTCATATTAAGTTCTTTTGTTCTGAATTCTGTCCACCTAGATCACGAAGGTCCCTTTAATTGGCCCTGGCTGTGGTCAGCTGACCACATGCATTTCGTGTTTGTTGTCTTCAAGAGTGACAGAATGTGGCTGGTGTGATGGACGCTGTACAAGAGCAAGCCAGTGCCCCTCCTCCATCTGGACCCAGGAGTACTGCACACCTGTGATCACTAAGGTAACCACAGTACACAAAGCGTGTTCATGTTTTGTGTGTTCATCATTAACTACAGGCATGATTTGGTCATCCAAAATGAGCACTATTAAACCTCATTTATATTTCAGTGTTTAAGTTTCTTCTATATGTTCTTCAGTTGTTCTGAACTAAAAAGCAAACTTGAGGAACTTCTCCCGACTGTGCTTCCTGAGCCATGTATCATACGATCACACCATGCTGTGTTCATACCTTACTTAGACTGTCTCTTACTCTTCTCCTGCCAAATATGGTTCATGTAACCTGTCTGTTGAGCCTTTCATCTGCACGTGTTTGCACTGTATTTGTATAGTACTTACGAAGGTTAAGGTGCTTCCTGAGAGGCAGACGTTTTGCAGCTGCACTGAACTACTAAACTCTGCTCTGGCATTGTCAGACTCAACTAAGCTCAGCTGGCTCAGCTGGATTTCATTCTCTCTGACTTTAATGCTACACTCCATGCTGCTACTCTGCCTTCATTTAAACACACACACAAAAAGAATGGCGGTTGACCTCCATTGCCCTAAATGTACCTCTAAAAGCACCTTTTGTGCGTGAAGGTCTTTTACAAGACTCTGCCTCAATGCAGAAAAGCTGAGTGGATGTTTCTTACACAGCAGTCGTTGCCTGGATGTTACCTTCTGAGTGTTGGAATTTACTCTTCGGCTTCATGTTTTTTGTTCTAAGAAGGAAAGCAGTTAGTTGACAAAGCTTGATATTCAGCGGTTTTCAGAAATGGACAAAATTAAGTTCAGAATTCAACTGCACACTTTTTTTCTGTCTACATCTCATCTCAGAACAGATTTATAGTATTGCAGATGTCTGTGAAGACATTTCAATTTTATGGGAAGAAAAATGTCAAAAGGATTGTTTAAAATGTGTTTTTTGTGAATGCATTAGGTTAATCCAACCTCTGGACCAGTACGAGGCTCTACTGTAGTGACAATTTGTGGCCAGAACTTTGGCTTTGACAAGACAGAGAACTTCAAGGCTTCCATGGTAACTGTGGAGGTGGCAGGGGCTTCCTGCAAACTGTCCAGGCAAGAAAACACCAACAGGTATGTTTGTGTTTTGGTAAAGAGGGTGTTTTGGGGGAAGGGGGGGGTAATAAATGTTGTGCATGTGTTTTGCACTGGTTCTGCACAGTATCTCAAAAGCCACCTCTTAGAGGCAAAGAAAGAGCCAGAGTGTATGTTAAGTGGCCAGTGTTTATGAAACAAAGGGACCAGTACACTGGTGTCCTATAAGGGGAGAGCACATGTAATAGGGGTTATTGTGTTGAAGGAAGAATGTTAAGAAGTCCCCCACCCCACCCTCTCACCCCTCACTCTTTTGCAGCCTGCAACATTCAACACATGACTCCCTTAACTGAAAAATTGCTGGGAAAAATCGCTGAATGCAGACTTTCCACTCTCCCAAATCCACTGGGGCCATGTCCCATTCAGAAGAGCCTTTTTGCTACAAACAACCTCATTACAAATTGGGGGGGAAAATAAAAACACTGCCCACACAATCCCATGAAAATTGTGTCTTTGTGCATTCCTGCAGGCCACTGGATGATCATTGAATTAAGCTAAATGCCGCCTGGCTCGACATGGTATAATGCCTGATCTATGTGTTGTTTGGGGGGTGGTTGGCTATAGGTGGACTGAGATGCACTGTTCCCCGGTGTTTAATGGGAACTTCACCCCATCAGGAGACATTGTGAAGGTGACCAGTGGTCAAAATGTGGCCAAGTTGGAGGGTTTCACATTTGTGGTAAGATTACTTTTTCCCTTCTTTTTGGTATCACTGTTTTGAAAATCTCAGTTATTTACAACTGATTCTTGACACGTGCATACATATAAAAATGGAACATGGTGATATCACATGTTACTTGATGATGATAAAGCTGCTGTTTAAAACTGTTTACGATTAATTTGTAGTTATTTGGTTCTTATGATTCTTCAAAAATGATGAATTTTTTTACCCACAGAGTGGGTCACAAACTTTATCCATACTTGTTATTAAAATGTATCTTGGGTAACAGCCTTGTGCAAAACAAATGGGTAGTAATAACTGTGGGCTTGTGAACTGGTGCATCACTGTTAAATGTGTTGCTGTTTTTCCCTGGGGTGGCAAATGTCAGACATGTATGCTGTCCCAAAATGTCAACTGAACTTTTTTTTACACTGCTATAAAACTTTCTCTCAAGTTTTCCAAACCGCCTCAGAATGCAATCACAGATGACTGCATGAACAAGCACTTGATATTTTAAAAATAATAATTGATATAATTTTAGTATTACACATATTTGAGGTAAATAAATTCATATGCAGGGTAATACAACAGTAATACAAAGAAAACCACAACAATCAGATGACTATGAGTGAGCACTTGGCAACAGTGGGAAGGAAAAACTCCCTTTTAACAGGAAGAAATCTCCAGCAGACTGAGGCTCAGGAGGGCTGCGACTGGTTGGGGCTGAGGGAAAGGAAGCAGGACAAAAATCTCACTGTGGACACAAAGAAATTAATAATAACTTATGATTAAATGCAGAGTGGTGTATAAACACAGCAAGTGAAAGGATCTGAGAGAAAGTGGTGCTGCGTAACTAAGGGAGGATTCAGGGTCACCTGAGCCAGGCCTAACTTGTAGGCTTTATCAAAAAGGAAAGTTTTAAGCTTAATTTGAAAGGTGGAAGTGTCTATATCCTGAGCCCAAAGTCAGAGCTCCTCTTTCAACATGATATATGATAATATAGAGAATAATTCAGCTCTTGTAAATATTTAGTTTACACTCCATCATTAATAACACCATTTAGGTGATATTGCAGCACCATGAAAATGAAAGAGGATGTGGTAGCTAGATTACAATCTGCTATTATTGTGGGGTCTTTACCTTACAATATAAAGTGCCTTGAGGCAACTGTTGTTATAATTTAATGCTATATAAATAAAACTGAATTTTATATGTATTTAATTTTTTAGAGTTTTTATTGATCAATTATTTTAACATAATAATAGTAGGATGAAAATCTGATATTGTGAGCACTAAAATCTTAACGTGTTCTTTATAAATCTTGGGTACGTCTTGTCTTTGATCCGGTATTCCTTCTTTCACCCCAACCGGTCGCAGCAGATGGCCCCGCCCCTCCCTGAGCCTGGTTCTGCCGGAGGTGTCTTCCTGTTAAAAGGGAGTTTTTCCTTCCCACTGTTACCAAAGTGCTTGCTCATAGGGGGTCATATGATTGTTGGGTTTTTCACTGTATGTATTATTGTAGGGTCTACCTTACAATGTAAAGCGCCTTGAGGCGACTGTTGTTGTGATTTGGTGCTATATAAAGCTATATAAATAAAATTGAATTGAATACCTTTACTTAGATTTGTCCAGTAGTGATCATGCCACATGTTAATGTTAACGTTAATGCCAGATAAAAAAAAGTTGGTGGCTGTCTCCTTCTCTTCCTGTAGGACCCTGTGATCATTGACATCTTCCCAACGTTTGGGCCAAAGTCAGGAAACACCATGCTGACCATTAGAGGAGCGTTCCTGGATACGGGAAGCAAGCAAGAGGTGACTATAGGGAAGGCAATCTGCAAGATTCAAAGGTACGATCACTCTTGTTTTGTTTTTTTTATCCTGCCTTTGTTTTCTGTTTGGCAAAAGTATATCAGTTGTGGGCTTTTGGGATTTTTGTTTGTTTTTTTGTTTTTTTCCATGTCATCATAAAAGAATATACAGTAAGTTTTTATTGTGCCTTAGCATAGACTATTTTGCCTAGCATTAACCTTTGCAGAAAGGCTAGTTTTTCATTATGTCTTAATTTCTTGCCCCTTTCCTCATTCTATACCTTTTCCTGCTCTACAAGCAGAATAACCTGCAGGACCAATGAGAAAAATGCAGGAATAGCATCTTGGACAATGCTTACTATTGTACATACTAAAAAAAACAATACATTGTTTGTTTTTACTCACTCACCCTGACCTCATCTTTATCGCCATCATCAGCTGGTCCAACAAAATAGTGACCTGTAAGACGCCACCATACGCTGTTCTTTCAACCCAGCCTGTGAAGCTGACAGTGGATTCAGTGGAGCGCCGCGCCCCTATGCTGTTCACCTATAACCAAGACCCGATCATCAACAACATCCAGCCCTCACGCTCCTTTGTGAGGTTAGTTTAGTTTATTAAGATCCCACCTGGCTCCTGTGATAGCTGTAGCTGCTCTTTTCAACAAAAAATCTTTCATATCTAAAACAGTCATTCAAGTGATTCATAATGAATTCTGATATCATTTATAGCCACATCTGTGTGGCGGCCAGAGTTGAACTGCTTACTACATATTTCAGCCCATTTCTAAAGAAAAAAGTTGTTAAGCAATGATTTACAAATCTCATAAATCCATATATTAGTCACAGTAGGACATAGAAAACATTTCAGCTGTTTAAACTGAGGGATTTTACTGTTTCACAAAAAAAGTTAGCTCACTTTGAATTCGAGGGCAGCAACATGTCTTAAAAAAAATTGTAGTGGTAGCAGCAAAAGGCTAGAAATGTAAGTGGTGCTAAAAAGAAACGACTGCAGGAACAATTTAAATTCAATTTTATTTAAACGACTCAAAATGACAACAACGGCCACCTCAAGGGGCTTTATATTGTAAGATAAATACCCTATAGTAATACAAAACAATAACTTGGCATCTAATGAGGTCTGTTGGCAATAGGTCGTTATTATAATTAGGTATGAAAAAGCATCCTAGAGTTTCTCAGAAGTGTAGACGGGCAGAGTTTCATCCATCTTCAAATTGTGTTAAAATCCAGACGAGGTTCCTCACAGTAAAGTTGCAAAGATTTTCAGTATATCATAATATTATCAAAAGATTCTCAGAATTACGAGAAGCCTCTGTGTACAAGGTACAAGGCAAACAATCAATACTGGATGCCTGTGATCTTTGGGCCTGGTTCTGTCGTGGTAATCAAGAAGACTTCCACAAAACACTGTCTGTGAACACAGTTCACCATCACATCTACATGCAGATTAAAAGTGAGAGCAACACAGTGATACAGAGAAGAAGCCATATATGAGCATGATCCAGAAATGTTGCTATCTTGGGCCAAAGCTCATTTATAATGGACTGAGGCAAAGTGGAAAAAACCTGTGGTCCATCTGGATTGTTATCATTCCTCAGTTTAAATGCCTGCATCTCTGATGGTTAGGGGGAGCAGCTGCCTACAGAATTGGCAGTGTACACATCTGGTAAGGTGCAACCAATGCTGAAAGGTATATACAGGTTTTAGAGTACAGTTCTTTTTCAGGGAACGTCTTTCTTGTTTCAGCAAGACAACAGAAAACTGTACACTGCATGTATTTCCACAGTATGGCTTCATAGCAGAAGAGTATGGGTGTTGAAACAGTCTGCCTGCAGTCCAAACCTTCATCCTACTGAAAACATGTGGAGCCTTAATAAAACAAAAAGTCCAACAAAGCAGACATAGGACTTTTGAACAGCTAGAATCCTCTATCTGATGGGATTGGGAAAACACTCCTCTCCCATTTCCTCCTTTTCTATCTTCTATCATGAATGAAATATGCTTGAGATTAGTAAATCAGTCCATCCTGTTATTATTTACATTTTACCGAGAATCCCACCTTTTTTTGTAAGTGGAATTGTATTTAGATTGGATATCACTTTGCAGCCTCAGCGAATTTTCTTTGAATATGAGCTCAGACATATTTCTTAACCCAAGACGAAGTACGAAAGAGTGAGTTGGCGTTTTGACTGCCGATTAATGCTTTAGTTTTTACAGCAGTAGGAAATGAGTGGGAGGCGATGAGTGGCTAAACTGCTAACGCTAACAGCTGGTCGCTCCCTGTAGGAGTCTACTGTTTCCCCTTCTGATGCTAATGCTAATATCCTTTCTCTCCCACCTTTACTGTAGTGGAGGCTGCACAGTGTCAGCTCATGGTTTTTTCCTCAAGTCCGGCCTTCAACCCCAGATGCTTCTCACCACTGGTCAGGATAAGGTCTTCTATGTGGTAAGTACAGTTTGGATGTTAAACATGAAAATGACAAATCCATTAATTGTATTATAGAGTTAAAAAGTGTGTTCATGAGCTTTACACAGTAAGTTTATGTTGGGTGGAACTCGTACTGTGGAAGTTGCATGACTGCAGAAACTGGTATTAATATCAGCAGTTGGGATGGGCAATTATTTTAAATGCCGTTGTCAGGGAATCTATATTTAAGTAGATGGAGTAATAGAAGTTTGAGATTTGGTTTTCCATTGGTTTGAAAAATATAGTCTGGAGATGATGATACTTTGGAGATGGGCACCTCTCCTTCATTGTTTTTGGACATCGGTTCAAACATCAATTCAACAAAGCCAGAGTTTAAAGCTTTGTGGGGGGGGGGGGTTTAAATATCATGAAAATGTAAACATGGGTATGCCAAGTAAACTTTTTGGTTCCTAATTTACTTTTCTGAGTTTAGGTCTTGAGGCTTCTCATATCCTGGGCCCCATTAAATACATCACATGATGAACAACAGCAGGCGAAGTGGAGAAAAATAAACACTTCAGTACTTCACTATCACATGCACGGTATTGCCATCATGCATACCCACGCTTCCAAAAACCTCTTAGAAGGAAAAAAAACACATTTCTCCACAATAGTAAAAAGCTAAAGTTTCAGACAGACATGAGAAGAAAGGAAATGGAAAATCCACAGTCTGATCTGCAGGATCCAGCTGTAACCTCTGACTCACACACAGTAGCAGAAGCAAAGCCTTTAGGATGCTCTGGCTCACCTCACCTCCGTCAGGTTTTATTCTACTTATTGCACGAAAACGATATGCACACACATGCGAACTCGCACCACTTTACAGTGAAAGCCTGGAGGTGTTTTAAATGATACAACCTGACATACATATGGCTTTTACCACTCTGTCTATGGCCTTTTAAAATCTCTAAAATTGATGTAGCTCAATTATAAAAGCCTTAAGAAGTTGTTAAATGTATATAAAATGTCATCCAGGTCATAAGTCAAAGGCAAGGGACTGGTTTGAGTTACAGTAACATTTCTACTGACTGATCCTGCCTATTAGAGTCTTGATAAATGACATTTTATAGCTCATATATTATATCACCTGAACAAGAGGATCATATTTGAACAGAGGGAAGCTGCACAGAGTCATCGTTAAGGTTAAATGCATTTCTTCCACCAGTCCACATGGGCTCAGTGTTATACTTCCTGTATTTGTGAGTATTTGAGGGTCTACCTGGGTCCAAGTAAATGTCATCATCAGAAAGTGAAATGTAGCTATCCACTTACCCTCTACATAGTTGTGACTGCTCTGACTTACCCATGCAGACATTACACTATCCATGCATTACGCTAGAGGTTATTAGATTGTCTTTGTCCACGATGTGTGCAGCTAAGATTATATAATCTCTGCCTCACTTTCATTTAGGACATCTCACTGAAAAAAAACGTTCACATTAATAAAGTTTGTGTCTTCATTTTTAAAAGAAAGTGCCAGTGCAGTTACACTGTGGTTCACTGCAAAATGACATTCAAAGTATTTCACGTTGTAAGTCAAAGTGTTTTTATTGGTGATATTACTGAATGGGATGGACAGTTTGGCTTCGCTTCCCAGCAAAAAGATGAAAATCTTCAATGTAAAGCAC
>VURO01019635.1:11674-22251 GCA_015108175.1 Pelvicachromis taeniatus
GAATAGGGTGGGGGGGGGGGGGGGGGGGGGGGGGGGGGGGGGGGGGGGGGAATCCTTGGCAAGTGTTTTGCTGTCTTAGCGAAGTTTTCATGTTGCAGCCAGAATAATTCAGTCCTGTCTGAAGTAACAATACTGACCACATAAACTACCCAGCGTGGTTTCCGACGATGTGAACTTACTGATCCTCTGATCCACTCTCATAGTGCACTTGGATAACAGTCTCACGGCTTGGGTTTCATTGCAGTTGCTGTTAAAATCATACAATTTTTTTCTCCTTTATGAGAGGAAGTAAATTAAGTCAATTTAACCTCTTCTTGTCCTGCCTTTAGCTGAAACTGAAAATGTTTAGAGACGGTTGCTTATACTGTAACTTGTCCAATAGCGCGTTCAGTTGAGAAATGGTTCTAGTAAATGTTCTTTGAGACTAAACGTGGCGTGTTTTTCTGGTGATTCAAAACAAACAAACAGGTCCTTTCACACAGGGAATGTGTGCCCTGTCTCTTTGTGTGTGATGTTTGCTTTAGGGAGGCGGTTAAAGGGCAAGAAGTGTAATGATGTTATCTGTCATCCTGAAACGCTGCTGCAGGTTCAGTCAGGAGATAATAATAAGCTTGGTAAATACACACAAATACCCGAACAAAACACCTACTCTAATGGAATAAGACCTCCATGTCAAATCTTAGTGGCAGAATATCCTTTTATCTGTCTTTGTTTTTCGGACACACACACACACACACACACACACACACACACACACACACACACACACACAGTCTGCAGTGTCTCAGCTTTCATTTTTCCCTTTCTCTGGTCATTGACCTGCGTTCAGGTCATCACTTGATGGGTCTCAAGGGAGCTCAGGCTTCATTACACACAAACAGCATGAGCAGATGCAACTCTGAAATTAGGCTGATGATCCAAAATTACTGGTTCCTATTCCTACTTCATCCATCAAGTCGACGGGCCCTCCCAGTGTCTCAGTTTTTCAGCTGTAGCTCTTATCACTGCGTATTTTGTTAGCGAACATCCACTGAGTTGTTTTTTTTTTTAATTCCTTTATTATTGTTTTTCTTTGTTCTTTAGCATTTCTCCAGCATCCTCTCACATGTCAATGTCAGCCGCTTCAATCATTGATCTCCAGTATGAGGGGGAAAAAAAGATGATCTGTCCACTTCACGGTCCAAGATTTGCCTACTTCATGTTATTTTGCCTGCTGAGTTACACTGACATTCTCTGTTCTCTTGTCGCCACATTGCTTTACTTTTTTTTTTTCTTCCCTGTGTGAACAGCAGGGGTGTGTAGCTTCTTGACTGACCAGTGGGTGATGCCACATCTCCATTTAGTTAATTAAGTCACGTTTCACTTCACGTGCACATCAAAAAAACAAATATTGCTGAATTACAGTTTTGAAAAATGCTGTCATCAGTTTCAGTTTGTAGCAAACTGTGCGTGTGCGTTATAGCCAAATTTGACGAGTGTAATTTCATCTGTAGTTTTATGGGATGAGTAGGGCCATTTCGCCTTTTAAAGGGTTTTTTATGTGTCACCTGGTCCTACAGTAATGGAAGCTTATATGCGGGCAGTCATGGTTTCGTTCACTTTAAAGTTATTAACACATTTTGTGACTGTGTGTGGCTCTGAGATGATTGAAGACTTGTTTAAGTGAACCTTCGATCTCAGAGATGTTGTTCATTTTGAACTGGAATAACAGACCAAAGAATAGCAAAAGCAAATTTCAGGCTTTCCGGAAAGGGCAAGAGAAAGCATGAAGTGAAATGCTTGTATAAAAAGGGCTATCATTACTAATGATTTAGGAAGGGATCATGCCCCATAGGGCTCCAGCTGTCGCCTGTTAAATTCTTTCCAGTAAACGGGATGGGATGAGTTAAGCCTTAGTCTACGAAGGGACAGTATAAGTGTCTCATTGCAGGGATCTTTCACAAATGGACAACACAGAAGTTTCTATCGCCAGGAGTAATGTGAGCCAGCGTGTCATGCCTCTAGAACTGTGTTCAGAAAACTCCATGTGATCAGCTTCGTGTCCAAGAAGCTGTTAAAGAATGATCTGGCGTCCTGATAGAAAAACCTGCCATCCAATCAGATGAGATCTTCAGCTCTGAGATCTTCACACTAAAACAGGTTGTGGAAAGAAAACCAAGACCTACTGAAAAACCAACAGCAGAGCTTTAGGGGTCTCAGCTAGAGCCAGAGCGTAAAAAAAACAGCCAGTGTTGACTTGATATCTGGCCTTTAGATCTCCAGTAAAGCCCAGTCTCAGCCAATCTCAGCTTTCCCACAAACATCAAAGAGATTTCTTTTATGCTCCATCGTGAAAAGCTGGCATGGTCACAAAGTCAAAGGAGGCTACATATACACGCAAAAAAGCAGCAAAATGTCATCTGTGAATTTTCACATTGATCCTAACACAAAGCTCGGGGAGTGGAGTTCATGATGCCAGGACTGCTTTGCTTGTACTGCACCATCTCAGATAGTTTGGTTTAACTGGAGGCTTCACTGCAGCCAGACACCTGTTGCCTGAATTCACAGATTGGCTTGTTTCGCGTCTGACTCGTCTTCCTATCTCATCCTGGAGGAAATAATCCTTCCAACTGACACCTGAATGCCTCACAGAGTTTCTTTACTTTCCCATGCCCCCTCCACACACACACACACACACACACACACACACACACACACACACACACACACACACACACACACACACACACACACACACACAGCTGGTAGGTGTCTGAAAGCATTTGTTCCTGTTAGAATGTGGCTAAAATACAGGGCTGTGAGACAAAAGCGGTACAAGTCATTTAACAAGAAAAAAAGGAGACAGTTTTCGTCAAGAATGAACAGGTAATTAATACCAGATAAACACACTGCTGTATGTTTTGAAGTCAGTTGAAGGATTAAATATCAATCTGTGGGTTAAAACATATCCAACAGTTCCAAAACCTCATTTTAAAGCTTTCAAATAAACTTATGTCAACCCTGATGACCTATAAAGTACTCTTGCAAAGAGTTAATTAAATTATAGATAAACATATTTAATGTAGTATAGTCCATTTCAACAACTGAAAAGAAACAAGTAAACGTGAGAGTAAGAATAAAAAGATATAAAAGGCAAAATGAGAAATACTAAAACGGACACCAAAAAGCCGAGCAACGATGCAGCTGAAGTGAAGTCTTTAAACCCAAAGTGTATGATCGCACGACGCAGTGTGGTAGGAAGCAGCTCCGGTATAAATCACTCTTGATGTGACAAGCACTTTTGTACGTGGGAGCTCCGTTATGACTTGGCTTTTTCACAGGCTGTTACACTAATGATCCTTCGGGGACAGCAGAGGTTTTTGGGATCGCTGGTTCTCTCATCACCCCACAGTAAACCTCTTGGCTCACTTGCTGTCCAGCTTGCCCAGCAATTGTATTCACAGCTGCTCCCAACATTAAAGCCCGTCACCTTCTCTCCTTAAATAAGAGGAGACATCAACCAAACAATGAATCTGACTGCAGTTTCCACTAATTCACAGGATATTTTTCCTTTCACTGCACCCATGGGAGGCAAGGAGGAGGGGGCTTACCCTTCATCCTATTCTGTTCGCTCCTTATTGGTATGTAGACGAGAGATGTGCATTGGATTGCTTTTGTTATGAGACCTAGGAGCTACCCTCACACACTAACACACATTTTATGTTTGCTTTTGTGTTTTGATTGTGTTTGTGTCTTTATGTCAGCATTTAAGCGTTTGCAGATGCACATTTCCTCTGTATGTGTTCATTTGAGCTACTCATCAGGGAGTCAGATTGGCAAACGTGTGAGGAAGTTTCAGCCACACTTCAACAGTACTGCTGTTCCTGCAGTCAGAGGGCCTCTCTAGGGAGGCAGATATCAGTCAGTATATGTCAGATTTCAGCCAGTCTGCCAAGTGATTTTGAGTATAATAAACTAAACTGACTCCATAATACATTGTTTCCCAACTGGTCTGACCCCATGAGCAACGCTGGTTCTTTATTCTCAAGTCATAGTCTTAAGAATTCAGATCTCCCATTGTGAAGAAAATACACTGAAAATATAAACATGTAAAGGGGCCTATTCTTTATTTCTTCTGATTATTTGCTCCTTGCAAATAAATGATTTGAACAGCAGGTGCATGGAGATTTCTTTGCCCACTCGCATGGAGATGATGGCTCTTTGCTGATAGATAAAAAGCACCAAACATGAAGAGCGGTGAGCCGCTGCGTCTATGCGCGCACCACCGTCTTGCAACCAAGATCATTCGAGATAAGTAGAAAATAAACAGTCCACACAGGGAGTGAGTCACTCATCTCACATTGCGTCAAAGGTGACGGTTGGTCACTAGCAGTTATTCCAGGCTCCAGTTGCATAGATAACCTTCGAATGTACTACCAGGTGATATGCTAATCACCAGTATCCTGCTGTCATTGGCAGTTGCTTCAGTTGTCTGCCTCAAAGTTTAAAAAAAAAAAAAGAGCTTATTTCAAGACCTGTCTATTTCACATCACCATTGTTTGTTTTGTTTTTTCACACATAATTTCAAGTTGCCAAATATCGTTGACATTCTATGGCTCTGCTTGCCACGTTACTGCCAGACACTATTTGCAGTATTCACTCAAGGTTTTAGTCCAGTATTCTCACACAGACTTAAAAATTATTAGCAACTGGCTGTCTGTTGGTTAGGCGTAGAGAAGAGAAGGGGTGAGGCGTCTATCCATAAATTCATCCAATCCAGCCTCAGGCACTTATTCAAATCAGCCAATAAGCAGTCTCCATCTGTCTCAGGCAACACAAACACACACTTTGGAGAAAAGAGAGAAAAAGACGCACACCCACACTCACTCTAGTGGGAGGAGGCATGCATATAAACAGCATGGCACATGATCCATTATCATAAAACTGTGCATCTGCAAGCTGCTTTGCAACCCATCTCATGCTGATTTAATCAGCTCTATTCTATGCTGTGCTGTTACTGCCGCTCTCCTCGTCTCATTGAGAGTGAAAAGCATGGCAGTCGTAGAACCGATGTGTGCTACTGAAATGGAAATTTTAGTCTTCATTTGGCTGTTGTGGTCTTCTCTAATACCTGTCTTTTATTATTCTATTACATAGTGATTATTCAATGATTATTGACATGTCTCTTAAGTGTCAAATAACTAGCATTCAAGGCTGAAAATTTAAAAAAAAAAAAAAAATTTTAAATGAGTTTCTTTGTTATTCGGGGGGAAAAATTGCACTATTGATTTATAGCGACTGAAATCCATGCATGGTATATCCTGCCCATTTTGGTCCAGGACACTGTCAGGAGAGAGATTGTTTATTTCAAGAGTTTCACTTCCTGATTAAATAGAAGTTAAAAATCTCCATGGTGCTTCTCTGTGTCTCTAAAGAACTCAATTAAATGACAGTGAGGACTCACAAAAACATCCGTGTGCCTGCACAGCAGTTTTTTTTTTCCACCTCCTGCTCCTGCTCTCAAGGACACATCTACTTTTGTAACCCAGAAGATAAACACAGTCTATCATTACCAAAGTGCAAATATCAACATTGATCTTTCAGCACACAGACAAGCAAGTAAGGTTTGTTTTGTGAGCACCTACATGGAAGAATATGATGCCATCACACTTTCTAACGGCTTTCTGTCACATGCATGGGTATTTGCTTTGTGTAATGGCTAAACCCTTTCTTTTATTCTCTCTCTAAGCTTGACCACAGTACTGGAGGCTGGAGATAACCGAAAAACAAGTGTTGTCTCCTGTGTTCCAAAAATAAAACAGCAAGGTGACCGGAAGGAAATAAGTTAGCAAATCGTTGTGTAAACACTATTAGCTTAAATGTGAGGGCATGTGAAAAACAACTTTCAGATTAGTATAGCGATATCTATTTCTCTCTCTCTCTCTATCTATATCTCTCTCTTTATCTATCTTTATATTAGTCTTTGGGTATTGATTGTTTTCTGGGAATATTGCCACACATTGCAATTGCAGTGATATGCCACATCCCCAGATTTCCCCCTACACTGTTTTTTTATTAAAAGCTGGACAGCTCAGTGACTTTTTGTGCAAAACTATGTTTTCTTTACAACTTATTAATGCTGCATATGTGTAGAATTTTGTTTCTCTATGTGAGCTACACTTTACATTTTGACAGTTTTCAAGCAAAAGTTTCCATGTGTTGTCAGCAGGTGTTTCTACACTGCCTGTTCCTCTCTACAGTTTAGATCCGAAATTTGACCATAAAAAGCACCACAAGGAAACCAAAGTCATATTAATCTTGAACTTTTAACAACTAGCCTAACATTTAAAAACAGTGGACTACTTGCTGGTACAGAAACAAACAGGCAGATGTTCAGCATAGTAGTAGGTTAGTGCTGACCTCTGTCGTACTGTCTTTGCAGTGGATTTCCCTTACGTGAGTCGGTGGCACTCTAACATTTCACAAACAACATGCAACAGTATATGGATATACACAGACACAAAGTCCAGCTTTAGACCTTAAGTCAGCCACATCATGTTTAGATTTCTGCCTGGAGATGTCCACTCAATCCCTGTTGGATACCTTTATTAACTTTAAACAACATGAAACTCTGCCACACCTAAATGAAAAGGGTTGCTTTCTATTTTCCAAGCTGTGTGTCTCTCTTACTGGGGGCCTTAGCAAGCACAAAAGCTCTGAGGCCAATGTGGGTGGAATCCAACAAGGGATAAAACTCTGTTGTGCCCCTAGGCCACACGTGTAAACACAGCAGTGGCTGAAAGCAGGCACAGTCCCCGTGTAATCTGTTGAGTTTAAGAGAAGCTCCCAAATGAAGAATTATTACGTCGTCGTTCGACAAAGGGACAGACTCAAGAGCTCAGCCGTGTCCCAAGTACCAGCACCAAGAGTAGCTGAAGGGTTGCATGTGTGTAGATGTGTGTCTGTAATTTTAAAGACTGGGTCAGAGGTGCCAAAATGGAGTTGGTTTTATGCAGTGGACTATTTTTGAATGTCCTTTCTTTAAAGTGGTCACAAAAAGCAGAGGATAGATTTCCACGAATCTAAATTTGAATGGTCTTCTGTAGTCAGATACAGAGAAAAGAAATGGTAAGTAAATCTGGACAAAGTATATCTATAGATATATAGATATAGATTTAGTGTCTACAAATAACTTGGATTCTTTCATTTGTGAACATGTGTCTCTGATCACCCAGACATTATCTTAATTCCTTGCAACCTTACATCAGAGCTTCTTAATAAAAGAAACACCCTGGAGTTTAACAAGGAAAGTGTTTTTTCCCCTAAAGTACCTGAGTAGTTTGTCACGGTTTTGTTTTTGTTTGTTTTTTTTACTAAAATGATCTTAAAAGGTGTCTGCATTTCCACGGTGGTCTAATACATTTGTATCTGTCTATTGTCCCACCTGTCTTTCCACCAGAGCTGTGTGTATGGTGAAAATCAGACTTCCATCCAGTGCACAACACCCTCACTGGCCAAACTAGACCTGCAGCCGCCAGTCATCACCAAGGTGGCATTTGTCCTGGACGGCTATTTAACTGAACCGTTGGATCTGATCTATGTGGAAGACCCGCTATTCCAGGACCCTAAGCTCACTTCTAAGGACAACAAGAGCATCGTGGAGCTTAAAGTGAGGAGATTTGTACAATAAACCAACTTTTAACATTATGAACTTTCAGTACAGCGTTCAGTGAAAATTGACCCGACTACAGTCCATAGCTAAGAAAATCTCTGCTTTTGTGCCGCAACAAATTTCAAGCTCAAGAAATGCTTTGCTCGCTTGACAAGAGCAAGACAAAGGCGCAGAAGAAAAATAGAACAAAAAGAGAAGAAATCATTAGTGTTTGTTTTCTATTCTGTATTGTTAAGTTCACAAGTTAGATTGACAAGTTTGAGACAGGTGGAAGTTCACACCCCATAGTTCCTGCACTTTACCTCCCAGTGCTCACACACATTCACACGTACAGCCCCCCATGGTCCAGGTCAAGTGGGGAAGGAAACAATACTGAAAGAAAAACAGGATGCAGAGTCAGTTTCCCATCATTTCCATCCTCCACACCAACATCCCCATCCCTCCTCCACTGCTATACCTCTCCGTGCATGCTCTCTATTGACTTGCATTGTTGTTGCTGCTGAGGGCAAAGCTTTTGACATATTAATGCTGCTTTTTGAACACCACAGTCCCCCGAGTCTGTTGTAGGAACACAATGAAATGCATATTTCTTCCCTTGTCCTTTTTTTTTTGTTGTTGATGGTTCATGGCAGCTGTGCTGAACTTCTTGCATAGGACCCTGGCTGCTTTTTTCTTTTCTTTTCTTCTTCTTTTTTCACTCTTTTCCCAGACATGACCTTGCCCCTGATGCTAAATCCACCAACACCCCAACATACATCCCCCGTTCAGCCCAGACAAGCCTCCCATTTTTACCCACGGGGAGGTAGTACCAGTCATTGCACCAAAACAGGCCGCATTTAACGCCATCTGATAACCCTGCTTCGCAGTGGCCTCCATTAAAGAGGCAGATGCTGGGCTCATTTAGCTCCATCTGATAACTGTAGCCTCAAATGGCTGCAAATAACTGCCAAATAAAGGAATATTTACCTTTGAGTGACAGCACTAGTGTGAAGCATATGAAGGAACCAGGCTGTTGACTTTGGCTCGTGGCCAGGCTCTTATCACTCGTGATCGCTTCTAATTTTCATTGTGACAGTTTATTTAGAGGGACTGGTACTGTGCTGTTGTTTTTAACAACTTTAACCCCTTTTTGCAGTGTCTATAATATAGTCACGCTATGGGGAGGAGACAACAATAGAAGTGTTTTGGATGAACTCGTGTTGTCTTTTTGAGCAACCAAATTTGCAAGCAAGTGCATAAGACAAAGCGTTTTATGTATGTGTGTGCACATGCGTGTGTGTGTGTGTGTTTGTGTAAGAGAGAAAGTGTGTGATAGTGCAGGAACAGGTGTGAGCTACCACTCTGTATCAAATTGGAAAATCCCAAGCTGTCACGCAAGGAATGTGATCATTCTCTTTATTGCCTTCTGCTGCACTCAAACAAGTGTGTTTATGTCTGTGTGTGAGCCAGAGGGGGAGAGAGAGAGATGTGAAATCCCAAAAACACGAACAAGCAGAGAACATGCGGGAACAACAGTATCATAGAGTAGGAAATGAGTGGAGACAGAAGAGCCAATTAAGCGCCATTATTTTCTCACAGCTTTCCGTCAAAGAGCACATGCTTGCTAACTCAGTTAAACACACTCACACTCACGTGGTAAGCAGCTGCGTGTGCTTCCAGTCACATCTCAGTGGGGTGGTTGTTGTCATCCCACTAGGGTTCACACAGCTAGAATAAGTTGCTCTGTCTTAATCTTATCAGCTCCAATAAGAGGTCCAGTTTGTGTTCACTGGTTTAAATCACTATGAGTCATGGTGAATTCTGCCAAGAAGAAGGATGCACCTAATTTGGTTTGGTATGCTTTCCTCTGGATTTAGTGCCGTCTGCTTACAAATTCCAGTATGCCCTCAAAACAAGCTGTGAACTTGCCTCCAAAATTTGGCTCCAGGCAAGATAATTAGTTTTGCAACTGCACAAGAGAACTATAAAATTTACTTACTAGAACTGATTAATGGTAATTAAATACGTAAATTTTTATCTCAGTATAAAGGTTTGGTGCAATGTTGTTTTAAAAGAGTCTGTTTGGAAAGGGTCCTCTTTCACCTTATTATTCAGTCTTCAAGTTGACAAACCTTTGGAAAATGTTGATCTTAAATGTCATTTCTTTTTCCTATTCTCGCTCCCTTCTTAATCCTGCTTTTCTCTCTCTCTCCACCCCGTTCGCTCTACTGCAGAGCGATCGGATGGACAGGGAAGCAATGAAGTGTCAGGTCCTCACCGTTTCCAACCACAGCTGTGAGAGTCTGACTCTGGTCGGAAACACTCTGGAGTGCATCGTACCCACCGAGCTGCAGGCTGCCACAGCCAAGGAGCTGCAGGTGGAGGTGAGAAAAGTCTGCACTACACAGGCACCAAGAGACTGGCATTGTTATGGCTTCACAAATAAGGACAAGGAATGAAGTTTTAGTTTAAATAAAAACAATAAAAATCATATGTATAGTCTGTTTATTAGCAGCACAATGAGCCAAGTAGATTTTTCAATGGTCAAAAAACAAAAAATAAACACTTACTTATTAGCCCATAAAACCCCCAAGAATTAAAATTTCAGACACAAGTGCCAGGTAGAGAAAACACACCTCTATACCTGCACTCAAAGTGTGCAACAGTCAGTTAATACTTAAGTTAATAGTACAATACAATTTTTTTTTTTTTTAATATATATTTTATTAATCCCGTAGGAAATTTGTCCTCTGCATTTAACCCATTCACTCAGTGAAGCAGTGGGTAGCCACCAACCCAGCGCCCGGGGAGCAGTGTGTAGAGACGACACCTTGCTCAAGGGTACCTCAGGGTAGCCGGTCGGTGGACTTGAACCCCCGACCTTCCAATCATGGGGCGAATACCAAACTCACGCATACAACCCCCCCCCCCCCCCCTTTCCACCGAA
>VURO01019635.1:22271-34943 GCA_015108175.1 Pelvicachromis taeniatus
AAAACCACACCCATACCCCCCCCCCCCCCCCTCATTTCCACTGAAGTCCTGCTTCATCTTCCCCACATAGTCATAGCAAGCTCAGTCTATTCATTTCCTTAAAAACAATGCACAGTGCAGTGACCTGCCTCGCTCATCTCTAGGATTCCAGTGAAATATTGGCCAGAGTTAAAGAAACATGCTGGTAGTAACAGACCCTGATTCTACCTGCACAAATGCCCGAGGACGGTGCTGAAACAATTCTAAAAGATATTCTGGAGGTGAATAGATGTGACACAACAAAAGCCCATAAAACCACTTAGTGCATTTTTATGAAAGCTCCCCTCTGTTTGTCTTATTAGAGTCACAGGAGGAATTTCAGCAATAAAAGGTATCATATCATATAACAGCACCTGCTTCTGAAGGAAACGAGGGTGAGTCGCCACAGAGCAGTAATATATTCTGATGAAAGATGAAGAGAGTATGTGAAGCTTTTTTTAGTTTCCATTAGTATTTTATTTATATTTCATTAAATTTGGTTTTAATACCAAATAATTTGGTTTTATGTTGGGTTTTTTTTATCATTTATTATCATTATTAGTATTTATTAGAAGTAATAGTAAAAACAGAAATTATAACATGGAAATTAACATCACTGTAGGAGCCATCAGGTGGCTTTAAACACACCATTTTACCATTAGTCTATTGTCTGCTGGGAGGACTCATGGGAAACGCTACATTCCTTCAGTGTTCCAGATCATTTACAGGAAACTTCAATAAGTCTGCTCTAATGCAGTCCCTAATAAAAAACCAGCCCAGAAAGAGTCTATTACACAGTGTGTTGAGTGAACAGCCTCAACCACCAGCTGTCTTGTCACTTGAATATACATCAACACTGAGGTCACTTCTGCTCCTACTTCTACACTCCAGTGTGCTCCTTGAGTTTTTGCTCATATTAAAATGCTGAATTTTTTTTAAATCAGATGCTTTATTTGGTACATTGTTGAGGCTCCTTTGGCAGTCTTCTGGGGTAAGTCTCTGCAAGCTTTGCACAACAGTTTGGACATTTGGACAGTCTTGAACTTTGTCTGTCACATCATGTTCATGTCTTTCAACAAATGTTCTGTGGCACAAGTCTGGGTAAGGTACTCCAGTGGTGTCATGGCCACAGTTTAATGTCGTCTGATCTCAGGAGCAGGTGGAGCTGTCTTTATTTGGCCACATTCATCCTTCCCTCATATCTGACCTGTCTCCCTGCTCGTGCCCTTGAGAATCAACCTATAGCATGATGCTACCATCTCCATGCTTCATTACAGAATTAGAATTAGCTGGATGATGAGCAGTCCTATTACAGGTTTATGCAACTGTTGTACTTCAACTGCAATTTCTCATGTAGTTCTTTGGTTTTTATCCTGACATGCAGGATTTTTTAAAGAAAACAGTACCACAATCTGGCCTGAATTATTTCACAGATATTTATTTGACCTTTTTGGGTTAAAAATAATCCTGCAACATTGTAGTGTCCTAAAAGTGATGTTGTTCAATATGACAGTAACATATATCACACCATGATTTATATGGCCAGCTCTTGTGGTACGAACTAATATAATTTGTTGAGCTATAGACATCTTCATGTCATCCTTAGAGATAACATCCACTCGCCTCCAGACTGAAAGCTATCTAGCTCATCGCTGTTGACTTGTGAACTGGACTTCAGAGGAAAGCTTTTATCTCAGGGGAGAGTCAGCCAATATCCTTTAGTGCCACAAACCTTCAGACGCCAACACACACACACGCGAACATTCATATATCCCCTACCTTCAGACATGCCCAGACAGTCTCATTTACGCACGCAGGCACACACACACACACACACACACACACACACACATCATCATCATCCCATCCCATCTGCAGCAGCAAGCAGCAGTGGAAACCTCATTTCCACAGAACCTAATAATGGCAGAAGCAATATCTCTGATGTAATCTGGCTGCAGACTGTGGCAACAGACTGTGTGTGCGTGTGTGTGTCTGTGTGTGTGTGTGTGTTTTCCATTGTGTATGACTGAGTGCCAACTTCATGCTTTTAAAAGCTTTTGTGTCCCATGCATGACATAGCATATGTATCATGTCTACTGTGATACTCATTATTTTTCAGGTTTCTTCCTACAAACACTACAGTGCAGTCTATAAGTATTAGAAAAATGACCATATGTAGCTGTCAATCAATGTGCACTTACAGCTCAAGTAATCACAGTACTCCTAGGTCATTTAATGTTCCTTTTACACTACGAAATACAGTAAAAGCATACGTCGAAGGCCTAAATGGTCCCACTTTCTGTCGTAGAAACACAGAAAAATGAGGTGCTACATCAAGCAATTGCTAGACAACGTGTACAGGAAATCGGTCAACCCAGTAGTACATCATTATTGTGAGTTTAAAATGCTCTTCAACCTCGTGGTCAGGTGTGTTAATAAACCCCAAAAGAGTAAAGTGCAGAGGCAACACAAGAGAAAACATATGACTGCTGCTTATGATGACATACATGTAAACTGTTTGTCAATAGAGATGGGGCTGTTTCAGGAAGATAACTTGAGACATGGTGAGAAAGCCGGTATTAATACAAAAACTATGCATAATGAGCCCTGTCTCCAATTTGATATGTCAAGAACTCAATTACACTCACAGTGGAAACACTGCTGCTCACCAACACTGCTACATCCTTCTTCCGGCATGTAACTGTTTGAGGAAAAATGTCCACGTTAATTGTCACACTGAAAGTAACATTTATTAGAAGGTTTTAAATTAAGTTTAAACTGTTTAAAGTAAACGCAGTGCTCTCTTGTGGATGACACTTTGATCATATTGTTTATCCCATGAACCATTTTCAGTGGCGTCAGGCAGACTCCATCAGACATCTTGGCAAGGTGACGTTGGCACAGGAGCAGGACTACACGGGCCTCATCGTGGGCTGCGTTTGCGTCAGCCTGCTGTTGCTGCTGCTGGGATCGCTGCTGATGTGGAAGAAGAACAAACACATTGATGGTAAGACCAGAGAGGGTCACAGAGCCCACGACACTCTGGGTTCTGAAGCTGCATATTTAGGGCCATTTGACATCCCTGGACATTGCTATAATAGCATTATGTTTTACAGTTCATCAAAGTGTTACCTGCTCTGAAATGTTATTTAAAAAAAATGACTTGTACTCACAAATCAGGACAGTTTGACATGTTTGATCAGAATGCAGCAGCTCACCCGTGATTTAAAAGTGTTAATATTGTGCATATATACATTCGTAATTGCAAATGAACTTTACTGTGCCTCTTCTAACCTGTGTGCATGTGTGTCTGCTGGGTTTCATTTTGCCTGGTCGGTTTGAAGTTTAAAAGTTTGTCTGAGGGGCGCACTGGTGGAAATGCTTCGCCTTTCTCAGTAATTCGTCTCTCCCCCCCTCCTGTCCACCCACCCACCCCCACACACCCATCTTTCCTCTTCTTCTGTCCTTCCTTGTCCTTCCTTTCCACTGAATTTTCCATTTCATTTTCTACATCCCGTTGCCCTTTGTCTCTAGATCTGTCTGAGGTGTGGTATGATGGCCGGGGTCACATCCAGCATCTGGACAGGCTGGCTAACGCGAGGAGTGTCAGCCCCACTAACGAAATGGTCTCCCACGAGTCAGTCGACTATAGAACAACCCTGCTGGAGGGTACGTCAACCAGATAAGCCCCTCCCCACCTGTCAGCCTCTTCTCATACTCCACCTTTCTCCCTCCTATCTACTCTGCTTCCCTCACCGTGGGGCTGAACGCTAATGCTAGCCATGCATGCCTTACTGTACATGTTGTGAATTAACAACCCTTGCCTTGATGAATTTAAGCACTTTTGTCATTTCAAAGAAGCATTTTATTGCTCCGCAGCAATGCTTTCTTTGTATCGCTAGAAACAGACGGGTAATTAACCATTTGTGTCAAAACTCCAGAAATAAAAGCTCTAAGCTTTGCAATTTCTCTGTTGATTTGTGATTGATTCTTTGATGATGCATTTAATTTGGTTATTATCTATAAAAATCTAATAATTGAAATGTATTTCCATGATACAGATTAGCATTCCAAATATATTAATTTTAAGCAATTATCATGTTCAGTAGTCACCTGTTAATCTGTTTCACCATGGCCTGTTTTTAACACACAGCCAACACAATTGATGGATGACTGTAGACTTGTTGACTGTTTTCCCATCAAGTATACTGACCATCAGGCAAAACTGTGGTTCCAAAACTGTGGTTTTTGTTCTCTCAGTTTGCATCCTCAGGCTGTGAGAGAAGCTTATATCATGATATTTAGTGTCATGGTCAAAGCTATTTTCCAGCTGCTAAAATTTGACTTGAAAGGCTAAAAATCTAAGAAGATAGACTTACTAATGAACTAACGCTTGCCCTCAGGGACAGGTTGTAGGAGGAGGTTTGGTTGTAGGATCAGTAGCTGAGCTTAACAACTGTGTGCACTCCGTTTGGCTGGGTTTTTTTTGTTCTGGCTTTTAAATAAAATGTGGGTAATTTCGAATTCAATTTCCTTCTACTATAATCGTCGAAGAAAACCTTTGGTATTGCACCTCTGTTGACCTCCATTACAGTGTTAAGTTCCTTTCTGCCTTTGTAGCCATCCTTCTCTGATCATATAGTGCAACTTGACCTCTCGAGGCACTGCTGATACAGTCACTGACCTCTGACCCTACCATCTCCTTTGCTTCTCCAGATCAGGGCACCGACAGGCCCGAGACATGCCGAGCAGCTCCTCCTATCTATGGGGGCAATGGGGAATTGTTGTCTCCCAGACTGGGGGCCTTAGGAGGTGGGATAAGGATAGGACCGGGGATGGATGGCGATTTGGTATCACCCCTGCTAATGGCCCCGGTCCACATCGACCCGTCTTGCCTCCACCCGGACCTACTGACTGAAGTGCAGCACGTGGTGATTGCCAGGGAGCGGCTGCTTCTCCATCTCAACCAGGTCATCGGCAGAGGTGAGACAAACATTTCATTTTGTAGCAACTGTTGTGTATGAAGATCCAGTGCAAACTGCTGTGTCAAATCTTTTCATAAACACATCATCAATTCATCAATGCGAGGGAAGGAAGAATAATGACAAATTGATTCATTTCAGCTGTTTTCCACAGCTGGAAATGAGCATGCATTATCATTGTCACCATTTTAAAATGCAGGGATAATTAAGTACTCTCCAAAAGCACAAACCTGAAATCAAAATGAATGTTGTTAGTGCTGTGTGGCATGCTTAAATTGTGCACTAATGAATTATTACACACTATATATAATATACATAATACAAGGGTGCCAGTGTTTATAATCTTGGTGTCTTGGTCCAGTGTCAGTTTGCATTTCAAGAGAAAATAAAAAAAGTATCTAGACTCAAAGCATAAAAATCAATCCATTAGCTATACCTTTGTGGTCAATCACAAATTAACACCCAGATATATACAAGATGAACACAACTGATGTAACACGATCTAAATTTGGATTATGTGGTTCTTTTAACAGGAAGTTTGAGGAGATTGACTTGTTTTTGTCCGATATTACAGACAACTGAACAGTTTTTGACACTTCAGCAAAAACTGATTTAGATTTTGTCATGTTGCATTTCGTTATGTTACATGACGTCACGCTATGTTACATTAAACAAACAACTGCATTTGTATAGCGCTTTTCATAGTCATTAAGGACCCAAAGCGCTTTACACTACATTCAGTCATTTGCACACATTCACACACTGGTGTGACAGAGGCAAGGCTGCCGGACACAGGCGCCTCTGACCAACACCTGTAGGCAAACATGGGGTTAGTATCTTGCCCAAGGATACTTGGCATATAGACTGGAGCAGCCTGGGATCGAACCACCGACCTTCCGGTTAGGAGGTGACCCGCTCTACCACCTGAGCTACAGCCACCTCTAGAACCTCTTGAACATTGTAACCTTACGTTACAATGTTCCATTTAGCTAAGTTCCATTATGTTACATTACTCTGCTCTACGTTACATTACATTACATTACGTGACCTTTAGGACCAGACACAGAAGCCTCTTGCTGTGATAATGCTAATCCTTCACTATTATGCCACTCTCTAATTAGCTATTAGTTAATTCATCTCTGTTATAAAACATTAACTTTAGTGTATCTATCTATACGTTTTTAGTAAGGTTCAAGGCTGTCTTCTATTGAGATGTGCTTAGATACCTTTATGTTCCATTACCGTATAGACATCACAGTCCATTTAGCGTTCACCAATCTCAACATTTCTATACACATTTGTAACGTAATTCTTTTTTTCTCAAATAGAGAAACAATACTGTAAAAAATTATGAGCAATTTTCAAGATTGTGGTTGTTGTAATGCAAGAATATATTTAGGATTTATGTTAAGCTATACAAAAGCTAAAGTTACCCGCAAAGGTTTTAATTGCGTGCATTATCAAACCACAAGCCTGACATGCAGACACAAAATCACTTCACATGGTGACATTTAAGTAGGCGGCTCACAGTCGCAGATCAAATTCAGTTTCAAGAGGAGAAAAAGACCCCAAACCCCTCCGTGTCACCGACAACAGCCCTCTGCCCCCTTGGCTGAATTATCCCCTGAAGTCTGGATTTGGTGGCTGGAGTTTTTCAAAGTGGCGTAGGATGATTTGTTCACAGCTAGTATTCCCAGGATCCATTGTTGAGAGTTGTAATCCAACACCCTCAGCCATCTGCAAGGACGTGATAGGAGAACGCCGCGCTTATTTAATTCCTGCACCCCTCCCCGTCTGGGGCAAGCCTTCATGTCTTAAAGCAGGGTTATAATTCAATAAAATATATAATAACTCAAGCGGGTTTGGCACTGGTTATGAGCTTATATGGGGTACTAATGAATTAAAGCTTCATACTGAGTTACTTGGAGGTCTAAGGTTTAGTGTGATGGTGAATTTGCTGTTTCAAGTGTGAAACACATGAGAGAGGCTATTTTTTCTTTCCTTTTTTTTTCCGTGGATCAGTCAAATCACCTTGGTGCTGTTGCACCAAAATTTCATTTTTATATGTGTGCAGAGGACAGACGTGTTTGTGTTATTCCTGGTGTGATTGTGGAGCCGATTAAAAGGGCACATGCCTATAGTCATTCTTTTGAGACGAAGCTTCATTAAACCATGAAGGATCGCTCAAAATACAAAAAGGGCTCTAATTGAGGGGTTGGGGGGGGTTCATTTATGGGTACAATTTAGAAACTGCAGTTTACCGACTGAATCTATGAGTACATCAAGCCATGAAGTACAATATCTGATCTAAATTAAATTCACAGAGACACGCACAAGCAATTGGAATCTGCTTGTCTCCATTTGCTTTGATGGACCGCCAAATTTTACCTTCATGCTTTTGTTATGTTTCTGAGTCACGGTGAAACGCAGGATCGTCAAATTTTATGTCAGCTCAGGCCTCAAGGGTTCCAGTAACCCATTATAGAATCATGACCTTAACAAACGTAACCATTTTCTAGCCAGGTTTGTGATTAAATCATTGTGTTATGGCACAGTGGTAACAGATCTATTACCACTAATGGTGTGGCCTCCATCACAGCTGGATCCTATTGTCATTGGACCTGAAAGTGTTGCATCCCATTTATCACTGTCATTTGTGTGGGGTAAAGAAGTGCTGTTTGTTAGTCCTTTACAGGTTTAAACACGAGGTTTCCATTTCCCCGATGATGATTGACTAATGCTGTACGTCGTGTTGTAACCTGCAGGCCATTTCGGCTGTGTTTTTCACGGAACCCTGCTTGAGCCAGACGGGCAGAAGCTACACTGTGCCGTCAAGTCCCTGAACCGTAAGTACAGATTCTTTTCATCAGTGTGTTAGCTTTGGGTTTAGTGGTTTTAAAGGTGTTTTTTTGGGGGGCGGAGGGCCTTTACTGATGCCATGCTCATTTTTATACAGCAGAAATTTTGTCTTGTTTTTTTTATTTTTATTTTTTATTTCTATAGTGTTTTCTTTCCAACAGTAATAAGTGAAATATTTAATTGCACATTATTCAATTATCAAACGAATGTTGCAATTTCTCACATCAAAGCCAATGTGTTCTTTATCAGCTGTCCTTAAGCTTGAATAAGGTGCCAGCCTTTCAATGAACTTGCGTACAAATGCACACATATACACCAAAGCCACTTTGTTAGGAATACCTCTGCGGCTCATTATTGCAAATATGTAATCAGCAACCACACAAACCTTTCAGTGAATGACCCAAAAAAGAAAAAACTCCAGTGAGGGGCAGTGGGGAAAGTGTCATTTTGTTGTCAGAGGTCAGAAAAGAATGGCTAGATTGTTTCAAGCTAATACGAAGGCAACAGTAACTCATTACAACCAAGCTATGACGAAGAACACCTATGAATGCGCAACACGTTAAATTTTGACGCAGATGGACTGCGGATCAATCTTCTGCATCACCCAATTAATGCACACACATTTCTCTGACAGTGTGACACACGGTTTGCATAGAGTAGTTTAACCTGCTCCCAAGCACCTTATTGGGTTCACACGAAGTTACCACGGAGATCCAGGTGAAAAGAGAACTACTTTTGTGACTTTAAGTACCACATATCTCACTAACCCAGTATTTAGGCCTCAGGAGTCTAATTCAGATAATATGTACAGTATGTAAACAATTGCCATTGGACTACTCCAGGTAGCATATCCATGTGTCTCATTCCGAAAATCTCACTCCAAGTAAATATAATTAATAAATAAGAGTCAGGTGTGTGCAAAGTGAGGCTTCCCTGGTTAAAATGCATCATGACCCCTCCCTCACCCAGCACACACACTGAATAAAGACACTGTTGTTGTCTAAACGTATTTGCATCCAGCTACAGTTATTCAATCATTCAGCTTGTTATATTATATTGCATACTTATTGTATGATATCACCGCACTCCCAATGGCATTATAGATCTCATCTCATCAGAAGCCTGAATCCTTTTCAGGCTTGAAATGATGGTGATGAATGAGCATTCGATAGTGAGGACAGCATTAGGGTCCCGGCTAATCGTGTAACCTGTCAGTTGCATCAGGGGAGATTGATGCAGGAACTATATGGGGAAAGGACCTGTGCAGCTTCTAGGGGACACCAACCACAGTAGCATAGCAGGATAGGAGGTAGTAGGATAATTTTCGGTGGTAGGACAATTGTAGTGAACGTACAATTCAATTTTGTTGCAGTCATTAGCTTAAAATGAAATCTAGTTGAAAGGCAGATGTGTTTTATGACAAGCACGAGTAGTTTATATGATAGGGACGTTCTCGTCACAGAAAAAAGAATCAAGACTGAAATCAAATGTTTTGTCTTTCTGCCTTTGGGGTCTAACCTCAGCTGAAGGCTAAAAAGCCTGCAATTCTAACTAGATTATAGCAAAGTCAGCAGGGCTAAAGTGCAAGACACCAGAAGCAGGGATGCAATTGGCAAATGGGAATGGGTCAAGTCTGAGGTGAATCCTCAGGGAGGGTGTGGTTTGTTTTTTTTTAGATAGGTTTCCATCAGCATTCTCATTCCCCAACGTTATCTAAGGACGGGGCTTCCCACTGATACACTGACAGCAGAGTTGCTGCTTATCTTTAACTTTACAGAGGCTGTATAATTATCATTCCTGCCAGTTTCCAAATGTCACATTTTCATAAACAAAGGGAAAAAAATCTAAAGACGGCCTATTCAGCCCCTTTTTATTTCATACTGGTGCAGTGACTAAATTGATCTTCTCCCCTTAAGCCAACTTTCTTCTCATTGGCTGCCCAGTTCAAACAGAAGGTTTGAACATCAGATGGGTGGGACACATCATTGATGTCACACAGAGCCAAGAGTAAAGTAACTAGCATTAGGAAGTCTGAGGAATTACTTATAAATATGCAAACCTCATTATTGGACATTTCTGTGGTGATCAATATGAATATTCAACAATGAAACTGTATTTATAATTGAAAAAAGAAAACCATAATAGGTCCATTGTAACTGTAATTTATTCTGACTTTACGGGGGAATTTTAGAAATGTTTCATGATGAAAGTAAGTCAAAAACTAACTATGCTAACATGAAAATGATTTCAACTTATTATTGTTTTCTTATCAGGCATCACAGACTTGGAAGAGGTGTCTCAGTTTCTAAAGGAGGGGATCATCATGAAGGACTTCAGCCACCCCAACGTTCTCTCCCTGTTGGGTATCTGCCTTCCGCCGGAGGGCTCACCCCTGGTGGTTCTTCCCTATATGAAACACGGCGACCTGCGCAACTTCATCCGTGATGAGGGACATGTAAGGGCCCACATAAAAGCATGTTGTAAATTTCAGCACCAGAACTTCATTTCAAGACACATTTCACGGGTTTGATGATGTGCAACAAGGTGACTCTTAATTGATTCTTCCAGAACCCAACAGTTAAGGACCTGATGGGTTTTGGGCTGCAGGTGGCCAGAGGGATGGAGTATCTGGCCAGCAAGAAGTTTGTCCACCGAGACCTGGCTGCCAGGAACTGCATGTGAGCTGACATTTACTTATTTAGCATAAAGCGATGGTGTTTTTATATATAACACAGCAGAATATAGAAGTAAAAACAGGTGGGAAAAGACAGAATCAAAGAGAGTGGTGAAAAATAGAATAAGTACCTTATAACAATGGCAAGTAGAAAATAGTCAAAGAAAATATTTTAAAGGAATGATTTCAGTTATTGTTAAACTGAAGTAAAAAGAAAGGCATTTCCTGTTTTCCCCGACAGGCTGGATGAAAGCTACACAGTAAAGGTGGCAGACTTCGGCCTGGCGAGAGATGTTTATGACAAAGAATATTACAGCGTCCACAACAAGAGCGGAGTCAAGCTGCCCGTTAAATGGATGGCTCTGGAGAGTCTGCAGACGCACAAGTTTACCACCAAATCAGACGTGGTGAGGACTTTTAAGCAGTGTTTAACTGTTCACATAACAACAAGTATGTCATTACAGGGATAACACTCAAACTCTTTCCATGTAGTGGTCTTTTGGCGTATTGCTATGGGAACTCATGACTCGCGGAGCTCCGCCGTATTCTGATGTGAACTCCTTCGACATCACCGTGTTCCTCCTGCAGGGGAGGCGGCTGCTGCAGCCCGAGTTCTGCCCCGATGCCCTGTGAGTGTGCACACGTACAGTATTAACAAATGGATTTAAATGGAAAACCAGTGCGCGTACAACATTTCTTTTCTGAAGGCCTCTTGATTGTGATTGCTGAGCACTTGTTGCTGTGGTAGTCAAGTGCCCACCCATTAGTGAAAGAGTTACTGGAAGTGTTAAGCAAACCTTTTCTCTTGACAGGCGAGTTTTTCCAGTTTTCTTTGGAACAGTTCACATCGGGGGCTTTCAAGCAGAATCTGCTGCCAATCACTTGTCAAACCAGGACTGTTTAGATTGTTTCAAGTAAACTTACCAGAAACTCTTAAAAGAAAAAATTATTTATATAAAAAAAAAAAAAAAGCTCAGTCATTGTCAGCAAAGCTCACTTAGCACTTGCTCTTATCCATTAAACTCTGGCCTGTGAAGCAAATGCCAAGAATGATCTCATACATCCCAGATAACATCATAAGGTGCACTGTGTGCATAGTGTGTGTGGACGTTAGAGGGGAATGGGAGTGTTCAGGTGAGAGGGAGGCAGAGGCCCAAAATTCCCAAACAATAAATTAAACAGATGTCAGGAGATGATACACATCTGCAAATATTTGTGCAATTTTTCATCCGTTAGTGTTCACAGGAAGTTTTGGGTCCCAGTCTATGACAGATACCTCAAACTTAAATAAGGGAGCATTAGTTCCTAAAGTTTTAAATTGTCGCTTTGGTCTAAAATAATAAAAAAAATGTGGCCCACTCGAATTACAGATGTTAAATATAATTAGCCCTTAAAACATTTTACATTTTTCTCACATGAACACATGTGAGGGAGAAAAAATGCCTTCAAAAAAATACTATGTGAGGGAAATGAAGCCCTTCTGATTAGTGAAACTGGAAAATGTTAAAGAAAGAGTAGTAGCACAGAAGATGCAGGATATTTTAGAGCTTAAATATCATAATGTCATTGCACAAAGAAAAGATACGCAGTAACTTATCCAAAGTCACATTCAACATCTCTAGAACTGACTAGACTGCTAGGATTGCTTATTGGCTGAGCCACATAACGGCACATCATCTAATTATTCCACCCAAAAAGGCGTGTTTATAATATCTAATTATCTTACAGAAATATCAAACAATCAGGCCGGGGTCTTTCTGTGTGGAGTTTGCATGTTCTCCCCGTGTTTGCGTGGGTTCTCTCCGGGTACTCCAGCTTCCTCCCACATTCCAAAGACATGCAGTTTGTGGGGATAGGTTAATTGGAAAATCTGAATTGCCCATAGGTATGAATGCGAGAGTGACTGGGAGTGCGACTGGTTGTCTGTCTATGTGTGTTAGCCCTGCGACAGACTGGCGACCTGTCCAGGGTGTACCCCGCCTCTCGCCCTAAGACAGCTGGGATAGGCTCCAGCGCCCCCCGCAACCCTGAAAAGGATAAGCGGATGCGAATGGATGGATGGAAATATCAAACATTACAAACAACCTTCTAATGCTTTTTATGTAGCAGGGGCTACACAGTTCATGTTTGCTATGACCA
>VURO01019637.1:6952-26468 GCA_015108175.1 Pelvicachromis taeniatus
CACACACACACACACACACACACACACACACACACACACACACACACACACACACACAACAGAATAATAATTAGGAGGAAAAACATGGCTCACCATAAATTCATTGTCTGGATACAGTTTCTTTCACTCTTACCTGCCTTCTTGTACCACACCAGACATTCCAAACAGGCCAAAGTCTGTAATCACCACCTTGTTTGCGTCATAGAACACATTCTTGGACTTCAGATCCTTGTGAATGATGCCTTTGGCATGAAGATATCCCATTCCCTGTAGCAATTAAATATTTTCTGAATAAAAGATATTCCTACATTCACAAAAAGAAGACGAAGATGACCCAATAGTAGATATTTTTAGTTTATATGTTTAAAGTGTAATTGTTTAGATTTTTTTTCACGTGACAGTAAACTCTTTCAAATTGTGGCACCGTGGATGAGGGGAAGTACCAAAACATGCTGAAGTGCAGCATGTTTCAATCTTGACATTTTATCCAAAGTAGTACATTTTACTACTTGTTCTCCTTTCTTCTTTTTGTCAAGTGATCTCCAGCACAGTGAATGTTTGGCATTTCTTAGCTACAATTCCGTCTTATTTATCAACCAACACAATATACAAGTGTTACTTACCTTAACGATTTCCTGTGCAATCTGTCTGGTTTTATTTATGTCCAGCAGGTGACCTCTTTCTCTTACAACAGAATAGAGAGTCAGACCCTTACAGAAACTGCAGAGGAAATACATGCAGTATGGTTACAAAATAAACATCACATCACAAAAAGTTAAAGAAAAAAGCAGCAAACAACATTTTGTATAGAATGTCATATACAACAGTACATATATGCACTTGTGGTTGGAACTGCTCTTGAAATGGGGGAAAGCCAGCACAAGTGACAGTGCAGTGTTTAGGTGAGCAGTCGTGCAGCAGTACCTGGTGATAATAGCGAGATGAGGAGGAGCCATGCATGCGCCCATGAACAGGATGACATTCTCGTGCCTGGTCTGCCTGTAGTTCATAACTTCTTTTTTGAAGACTTTCAGATGACCCTCGTTGTTGCCATCAATCTCTAGAAGGCGAATGGCCACCTCACCATGCCAGCGACCTTTATGCACCTTACCCCAGCGACCCTGCACATAAAGCCAAAAGCATAGGAATGAAAAGTTAAATTTAATATACTAATAATATTTTTTCTTTTCATTTTATTGAATAAGATTTAATATGTCTATGATACATATCTGCTATCACCTTTCCAATAAGCTCTCCCAGCTGTAGTTGCTCATATGGAATGTCCCACTCCTGGAGGTAGACGCTGGTCTGGCTAACCTTACGAGAGATGGGGACCCCAGAACGGCCAGCAGCCTCACGGCGGCATATAGGAAAGGGCAGATCATCCAGACCATCTTCATCATACTCTTCCTTGGAATAACTCTTTTTTGCATCAGTCTTGTCAGCTCCTTCTTTACCCACAGCTGGGTAATCTTCCTCTCCTTCCTCTTCCTGTAACATATCGCAGAAGAATGAAAGTAATATTAAACATTGAACACTTTGGTATCTATTACTGGAAATAGCAGTACTTAGTATACAAATGTTAAACAGGTATTGCAGTCTTGTAATTCTACATTCAGACCAAAAGTATTTTGGATAGTTATACAATTCTTGTGGTTGCTGGAAGAATCATTTGATGGAATAAAGAACATGCATCAGTATGAAGTGCAGAAAAAGATTGCTCCACTGGCATGCTGCTTTGCTCCCTTTTAGCCTGGGAAGCTCATTGTCATTAAGAGGAAATGTTTATCAATATCTTCCAAGATAATGGCCGGCAGGAAATGAGCTTAAGTTAAATAAAGAACCATAATAAAGCCGACTAAACATCCCAGCAAATCCATTACAGGCTAGACCTCAATCCAGTACTGTGAAATAATCTCACATAGACAGTCACGCCAGATCTGAAGCAGTTCTGCGAGGGGAAAAAAAGGTCCTGAACACTGGGTAGGTCTGATGTGCAGCTACCCGAAATGCTTGTTTGAGGCTGCTGTTAATATAGCCAAGACATCATTTAATGTTTCCACCAAAAATGGGAATATTCAATACAGACCTCTGGTTTGATGAAAATGAGTTAAGGCTGTAGGATAATTAATGAGAAGACACGAGGCTGGGTCTCTAACAAAGTACTAAATAAAAGGTCTGAATATTTGGAGAATATAAATGGAACTGTTTTTAATACATTAACAAAGCAGTCCAAAAACTTGCTTTTGCTGAAGTATTGAATTGATTAATCCTTTAATCGTCCCACAAGGAGTTAACCCATGTAGAAAGCAGCCCGTTCCTGCTGCCAGTCTTCCCGCCGCTGGACAACCCGCCTGCCTACTTTGGGTGGGAATAAGCGTTCGGAGGCATTGGGAGGAGGGAGGGGGGTGGATGCGTGTCAGTGTACATAAGGTATCTGCGTATGTGTGTCCTGTGTTCAACTTGAGACACAGTGTCCTTTCACCCGGTTAAGCAAAAGTCAACAGTCCTCAAGCTGACGCAGGTGAGCTTTGTGTGTAGATTTGTGACAACAGAATGAATTGAATCTATTTGAACATGAGTTTGAAACACAACAAAATTTGGAACATTTGAAAGAGGCTGAAAAGTTACCAAATGGATATCAGTGTCAGAAAAAAGGAACATGCTTTGGAACAGTGCACTGGCAAGTACTGTACACCAAGGAAAATGACATGAGTAAAATATTCATGTAGTGGAGACAAACCAGCAAATTACATCTTTTTCACTTTATCTTTTTAATTTAATTCACTTTATGTGGCTTCAATTACTCACCTGTCCCTGTTCTGTGGCTGTTATTTGTGTCTCAGTAATCACCATCAGTGATACCCTGAAACCAAAGAAATTGACAAGAATTCATCAAAATCTGTAACAAATTAACTTATTTTTAGAATAACTAAACTTGGAAACTTGGCTGACAAAACAGCCAATAGCCCTCTTCTCCTCTTCCCATTTCCCTGCATTGTGCAAAACAGTTTTGCTCCAAACCCTCCTGGAGCCTTATTTTACAGAGTTTGCATGTGTGGGTTTTATCCAGGTGCTCCCACAATCCAAAAATACTGGCCATTCTAAATTGTCTGTCAATGTGTATGTGAAATAAAGCCTAAAATGCATAGCATAAAGTACTATATGAACAAATGGCTTTCCAGTGTAACGTGCTATAAAGCTAGAAAAAATGAAAAATGTAAAATTTTCCTGCAAGGTAGCAGACCCAGGAATGGAGGAATTTCCCAAAACCAAAAATAAAGGTGGTCCGTATTTTATTTGGATGTAGTATGAGCACAAACAAATCATGGTAGATTTGTTTCCAACTCATGATATCTTATGAGTTTTACAAATTCAAGAGATTTTTGTAAACAAAACTATGAAAAAAACAAATTGTTTTTACAAAAACAATAATAATTTTGCATATCACCATAAGTATTTATATATATAAATACCATAAATAGTATGTAGCGTGTGTGCTCTCTACATAGCAATACTGGATCTTTTTTTTTAAAAGGGTTTAATAGAACAACATAATGATATACAGGTCAACCTAACAACACTTTGAAAAAGATATCTTAAAATTTGCGTTGCTCTGGTGGATAAAGAGTGTGACTGTGATATAAAAAGAGTATCCTATATAGGCTGTCAGTCCGCTGTTTACCTCAGTGTCCGTGTCTATTTATTCTGGAGGAAGTAAGTCAATGTAAATGAAGCTCACTTCTGTTCAATGACAGATGGTGAGTTGCTGAAGATATCCTCAAATTTTATGTCAGTTAAGTGCTGCCATTTTTGCTGGTGTTAGGTGCTGTTAACTTGTGTTAGTGAAATTTTCTTTTTAGTGGATCAAACACTTCAATCAAACTATTAGCTGTTGTTCACACAGCTCATAGTGAACTGTCTGGAAAGGGGAGGGTCGCATGTCTAATTTCATGACAATAAGCAATTGTGACAATATTGGGGCTAAATAAGTATGTTTATGTACACGTAAGTTTTCATGTGTTAGAGACTTCTGTTCAAGAGACGACGCTTGAGGTAAGGAGGAAGAGGTGGAAATAAGGAAGGGAGAGAGAGAAATGGTGGAGGAGGAAAAAGAAAAGAGAAATATCAAACTATACATGTACAAATGTTAAATAGTAATATACAGTTAGAAAGAGCCATTTGTGAACTTGAACTTAAAAGTAATTTAGAAAGTGTAGTATGTATGTGGCCTGTTTGGTAACACACTGCTACTGTAGAAGTGCATCACTGCATCACTACATGAATGTTGTAGTCTCTTACCCAGACTCACTGTGACTGCCAGAATGTTGAACACTGAATGTGGAGGCAGGAACATCTGTTGGAAAACTCAGTTTGAGAGCACTGTACTACTGCAAAACTAATTATCGTCAGTCAAAGTTGATGCCTGAATACTTCCAGTATAATGCATGAGGACAAAGGACGTTAAATCCAACATAGTTTGAAGCTGTCAAACTATCACGTTTGACCACGTTTGACAATAAAACACTTTACAACGATTCTCTGAATGGTTCAAAGACAGATCATGATGCTCACATTTTACTTTTACATTTGATGCTTATTTTAAACTTATTTGAAATAATTTATCATATATATATATATATATATATATATATATATATATATATATATATATATATATATATTCATATATTCATTTTGAGTTTGATGTCAGGAACATATTTTCAAAAATTGGGGAAAATTATAGGGCAACTATAATCTGGTTTCTGACAATTAAGGGCAGACTATAATTTGACTAGCTATTAAAAAAAAAAGTACCACAGACAGAGAAGATTTTTGTACCGATGGTATCAATTTGAAAATCATGGGTAATTTCTTTCTTGAATTATCACATTCACAAGTTTTTTCTGAAAACTTGAGTTCTGACCTTGACTTTGAGGCTGAGGTCACTGAGATTTGAATGTGTCCAACATTTTTAGGGTTACAATATCAATTTAAAAATCCTGCCTCATTCTTGAGTTATCACATTGCAAGATTTTCAGAAAATCTGACCTCTGAGGTTGATCTTGAGGTCATGCACAGTGACAGGGACTAGGGTAACAATTTGAAACTCCTACTTCGTATCATTCTTTAGTTTTCACATTCACACTGTCTGCCTGCTCACCTGGCAGGGTGACGACAACAATAGCCCAACAGCCTTTTACAGCTTAGGGGTAAAAAACCTGTTACAAATGAGATCCCGAAATGCAGGCTCATCATTATCAATTGATCAAGCAGAAATCTGTAAAATGTATCTATCATCCATCCCTACAGTAAAACGTCCAGGTTCTAAAACAGTTTGATGCAGCTCAGACTCACTCACCGATTGAAAACTATTTTACTACAGTAACTGATTTCCTTAGATCATAAACCCTCAGAGGGTTGTCTGTGTAGGTTCTCAGTCATCCAGTCATGGTAGTTTCCCATCCAAGAAGCTTCTTGAGTTTTTAAACATAAAAGGTGCAGCCTTTTACACTTTCTTACAACTGAAGAAGCTTCTTGGATGAGAATTGAAAGATCTTCATAAAGTTAAAGATGTCAAGCTGTCATCTTTTTTTCAAGCTCTTAAGACTCACAGGGCTGACACTCAGAGGTCTGTAAACATTCCCCTAGTGCCACATCTTAACAAAGTCTTGCTGACAACAAATGAGGACATATTTTTCACAAAAACACATTTCAATTTTTTGTTAGAGATGTAATTTCTAGAACTTTAATATTTTATTTTAAATTAAATCTATCCTTTCAAAGAGTGAAACAATACTGTCTTTATTACGCTGCATACCTGGGAAGTTGAAGCGGTTGTCCCAGGAGCCCTGTGGTGATGGGTTAGGTGGGGGGGTAGCACATACGCTTGGAGGGTTACTCTGCTGGAAATGTGCAGGAGAGGAAGGTGTGGAAGAGGTGGCTGATGACGGGTTACTGCTGGATTCCAGCTGGTTAATACTGGGGACAGGGTCCTCCAAACACACAAGGAGTCCATTATTTCACACTATTTACAGTATTTCTTGCACACTAATTTCATCACTCTTCTCCATTTCAGTATTCAAGAATAAAAGGAGAGCTACAGTAGACCTGAACAAGATATAACACATATTAGAAAGCTGTACTTACCCTTTTGGTTAGTGCCTTTGGTAAGGTGTCAAACTGCAGTGAGATTTCAGCTGTGTGATCAATCCGATTGTTGATGTCTGATGGTACTGATTCTGCCCTACGCATCCTTGGCACTAGCGGTCAGATAAAAATATAAGCTTTGAGCTGAATATTAAAATATTTTCAAAACTTCACAATTCCTCAAGTAAAATAAACAGATTCCAACAATAGCATTGTTGCCAGTAATTGCTAGAATTAAATCACCTGGATGATTTGTCTACAGACTTTATGTCTGTGAAGGTTCTCAGTCATCCAGATCATCGTAGTCTAAGGAGCTTGGAAAGAAACTGAACCACTGTGAACGACCATCTTTGAATAGAGGCGGTGGTTACGACACCAACTGTCTGCCATCTATAATCCAGTTTTGAGATCCCTTCCCAGACGCCTTAACGCTCACTCACATCCTGGGCCTTTTGACCTCAGGAAATCACATGATAGGGTGGGGCTAGGTTTCACAGCGGGTTCACCCGAAATCCTTGCCTGATTGTGACCTACACCCGTTTTCACACTTTGGCTCGTGTGATTAGGTAGAGGATCAACAAGGGCTCCATGTCCCTCTAAGGGGAGACACTCTCATAAGCCTTAAATCTGAGAATTTCTACCATTTGACTTCAGAACTGAAGAAGCTTCTCGGATGAGAAGCAAAACATCTTCAAGCATCTTAAAGAAGTCCAGATGCTTTTCTTTCCAAGCTCCTTAGACTCTACAGACATTACTAAGTACTTACATTTGCCCTCATTTTCCCTTATTTCCCACGGGGTAGAGACAGTACACTGGGTTTGTATCTCCTCTCAAGGAACATGTTGTAGTGTTGCGAGGCACCAATTGTTGACTGATTCTAACTGCGACATGGCAATACCCTTTGCTGCTGATTGCTAAGAACTATAACTGACTGCAAAGAAAAATATCATTTCCAAAACACCTTTCCTCAAACTACAACAAGTCGTAGGATATTCTCCCACTTATAGAACTGGAAAAACTGTACTCCCACATTTATCTGACATAGTTTCCCTTAACCCCCCCCAAAAACAAAGAACTGTTTCAATAGAGTTATATAACAAATCACTGGTCATCCCAGTATGTTAACAAATTCACTAGAAAACAGACTTCTTTCATTTTTTTACTCTCCATAATGGTCCTTATAACTACTTTAATCATTTGCTCACAGAATTGAGCAAATGATCAAGGACTCCTGGTTTGTGGGTAACTAAGTGGACTGGTTCTTATTTAGCACTATTCTACTCTATCTGAGCATTTAAAGCACTTTATACAGCTTGCCTCATTCACCCATTCATTCATGTACTTTTTCCCACACAAGTGCTTTCTATCTAACATTCACACACATTTACACTCTGCTGACTGTATCAGAGAACAACTTGGGATTAGTATTTTGCCCAATGATATTTGGCATGTAGACTGAAGTATACTGGGATAAAATCACCAACCTTCTGATTAACAGATGACCTGCTCTACCTCCTGAACTACAGTCCCACCCATTGCTGAGCTCTGGATAACGGTGTACTTTGGAAAACTTTGCGTCTTCATCACAGTAAGGACTTTCCATACTGATATGCATGCAGCTCTGAGTAAGCTGATAACTATTTGCCTGCACTGCTGTGCATGTGTTGCACGTGCATGAAATAGATGGGCTAGTAAGTGAACATAATGAGCATGATCAACCGGTCACCAGTCACGAATGCTGGAAATTGCCCCATTCCAATCTCTGGCCAGTCTAACTGGGAGATCTGTAGTGTAGTGCTTAAAACCAGTAGACCAGTAAACTCACGCATCACTAAATTATTTGAATGTTGCTTACATGTAGGAAATGATATCCGACATGAAGGTGCATCTTTGGTACACTTGTTATGGCACTTTAACCTGCGAAGAGAAGAATACACTAAATAGCACACTAAAGATGTCATGACAAGTTGTACTGCAGTCTGACAGAGTGCATGTTGTTCTTTATACAGTTCTTACTTGCAGTGTTTACACTTGACACCAAACATCATGCTCTTACAACACACTTGACATGTCTGGGAGAGCCAGGACTTAGTCGAAAACCTGTAAAAAAATAGAGAAAGAGAACAAAGATGACAAATATTTAGAGAAATAGAATGACTGACAATGTAAAGTCACTACAGTAACCTCTGCATGCTGTGAATACAGCAGAAGTCAGGAAAGAACAAAACACATTGTGTTCATCGAGCTGTTCTCAGGAGCTGTCCTGATGAAGCCAAAGGCATGACCATAGATTCTTTCCCTCTCACTTCTGTGACAATTCCATCTGAGAAGGGAATAAGAGCTGAATAAATTTTTGAATAAACTCCGGAGCTACTATTGGAAGATATACAGTACTATAAGTTTACATAAAATGGAGAAGGTGTGGAACAGCTCATGATCCAACGCATACCACATCATCTGTAAAACACGGAGGAGGCAGTGTGATGGCTTGTGCGTGCAAGGCTGCCAGTGGCACTGGGACACTAGTGTTTATTGATGATGTGACACAGGAGAGAAGCAGCCAAATGGATTTTGAGGTGTTCAGAGACATAAATATCTAAATATTTAAAATATTTAAATATCAAGAATCTCAAATGAAAAACAAGAATGTTAGCAGAAGATCAGTTTTGTGTGTGAGTGAGTGTGTGGCATAAGGAGAAACAGGGGAACTGGCATCAAGTTAAATCACCAACTGCAACCAATAAATCCCTGTTTCTCTTGCTGCACCTGTTGTAAATCCAAGTCTGTAACTCTTATCAAAATCATTTTTGAACCGTGAGGGTGTCTAGGACTTGTTCTACACAACAGTGTGTTTTTTATGTTCCTGCTTTCAAAAATGTGGCCACAGGAAGCGATTTAAAAAGTGGGGTCTTTCCTGCTGATGAGACAAACTCCTGACTTTACATTGTATTTAAAATACATGGTATTTCTTTGTATTGTATTGTATATATACGTAGAAATACATTGTATTTCTATGGGTTGGTTAGAAGCTACTCCCTACACTTGGATCTACACAGTTTAAAAAGTATACATCTGTTAGTTTTGAGAGACACGTTGTTGGAAAGAGGGAAATTATGACTACATTTTGACATTAAAATGATGGCTGTAGACCAAACACTGTGGATACAGCAGTGGAAAAAGAAGATTTTAAGATTACTCTTTTGGTTTCTGCCACTGTGTCAGTTTAAGCTGTCACTCTAATCGTCAACAATCATCCCATAGACACCCATTATAAACTCTGAAATGGGTGAAACACCACTAGACTTGGAAGTGGAATTGAACAAAAACTATAAAAACTACATATCTAATTAGAAATTATAGCGCATCAGCAAGCACACATGTCCAAAAGAAGAGCAAGCTAATGGTGGCTGAATGGTTTTTCTAAGCGTACAGAAAATGTACGGAATAAACGGAAAAACAATAAATAGAGAATGCATTTCTATAGAATGCATTTTATCTTTGAAAATGTGTAATATCAGTTTAGTTTTCATTTTTGTGTTAGCTGTTTGTTATTATACTCTAAGTGGTATCTCAAAAAAACCTACTATGTTCTAAGAACTACTGTACAGACATCTCAGACTCAACAGGCTCATGCACCAATTCCTCCAGATAGCTGTTGCATTAACATGTCCTGTTTATTTTATTTTGCTTAAGTTAGCTGCTCAACATATTGTTTCAGTTAGTTTTCAAAAGTAGAGTTTGTTACACAGTTTGTTATGTAAAATGCATCACCTGCAGTGGCCATAACATAACATACACTAAGTAGAATTTTTTTCAAACTGGTTACTGACCTGTGGGTTACAGCCAGGCCAATGTCTCTTCTTATTGTCTGGGGGGAACTTCTCTGCATGGCTAGATATATGAAGAAGGTTAGAAACCAGCATATCAAAAGAAGAGATTTTGTCAAATTGAAACAAGGCTACAGAAAAGCCAAAGGTCTATGTGAACAGAAATCCACTCCGGTAGCTTTTATAGAAACTCACTGTCCAGTAAGATGGGGCTGACGGGCATCATGTATGGAGCTGAGGTTGGGACAGGGCCAGGTGTTTGGGCAGACAGGAGAGGTGATCTTAGAGCTGACTCTTCAGGATTGATCCCACAGCCATTGATCTGAATAGCAGCCAACACTTTACTCTTCTTACAGGCCCTGCAAAGACACAGACAAATTCTGTAAAATCTACAGTGAAACCTCCTTACTATAAATGTGATTCATGAATTACACTATAAGGACAGACAAAAGAGTTTAATGTTGATTCTATAAAAAAATAGTTTTCACAATTGTGGAGATAAGAAATTGATTCAGGAAAGTATATAGAAATCTTCCTGTCAAAGCAGGGTCAAAAATGTATGACTGCAGAATTCCTTCTAAAACCTACTTGTGTGTCCCGGGATCCTCGATGCGGTTGGTCAGCTGTGAGTCATGACTCTTGTTTTTCGTCAATGCAATGTTGGGAAGGAGTTGCAACAGTTTGCGAGAGGGTGGTGGTGGTGTGTGGGAAGGCTTGAACGTGTGGGTCTTTGAGATCTGTGTTAGTGAAGGGGTGCTTGAAGAGAAGGCATCGCTCATGTCCTCAGCTGGTACAGTTGGTCTCTGGTCATCTGAACAGGGTACCACTGATATAGAGATGGAGCGGCCATGATTGCTGTTGGGTTTTAATGAGGTGAAAGGGCTACCAGAGCTCAAAGAGGGGCTAATAGGAGAAAAGGGACTGCTGTCCTGTTGTGACTCAGAACTGCAGGAGCCTGAGTTATGCCTCAGATCACCTCCTAGAATCAAAGACAGTTTGGATCATTACTTGTGAAATACAATCAGTCTGATCAAATGTTTAACACCTCTGTAGGAGTTGAAAATGATCTTGAGTCAATCCTCCTTTCTTTATATTTTGCTTCCAAGGAATAACACAATTTTTCTGTAATTTTTTAGTCCTCACAGCTTCCTAACTGTCTAAAGCTTTTCTTTTGACAGTGACTGTTTCTTCACTCACTGTCAGTTAAGTCTCTGTATCTGACCATTTTCAAAGAAGCATTTGTTTTATTTGTTCAGCAACCTAAGGCTGACATATGAATTATTGAAGGGATAAAACAGTTTTTTGTCTACACATAACAGACAACCTAGCAAAAAAACCCACATTTTAATCTTTTTAATTTTCATTTAATAAAATTTAACCTTTAGGCGCTTCATTAGCATCATTAGCATGTAACAAAAACATATTTTTTTTCCAATGTCTTTAGCTTAATCTATGAAAACAAATCCAATTATAACAATTTTGACAGGCATTAAATGGTATTTTTGCATCAACAAGCTGAGTCCAATTAAAGAGTCTTATACACTGTATTTTTATGTATGCACACATTTCAATAAAATGTTTCCCAATTTCCTTGCAAAAATATGAAGATTAGAAGAGTGACTCATCACTTTGGAACACCACTGTATTTCATTATTATACATAAAACAAATTGTACAACACAAGTAACAAGAAGAAATCCAAACAAAACTAGAGACAATGGCTACATTCAAATACTTGCTGAATGAAGTGACCCTTAAGTCTCTATGTAGCAACCATAATAGAAGCTGTTCAAAGGTTCCAAATGCTTAGGAAGAGAACTTCAATGCTTCATTACCTCCTTAACAGAGGACACAGTCAGCTGTCCTTTATGTCACACATCCTTCACAATATTATCCCACATATAGACGCACACAATCTGACCATTCAATTTTCTTCAGTGGAATTTAGTAAGTGGGGTTGTTTTTTCAGCATCTAAAACTATGCAGTGCCCACCTCAGATGACTGAAGAATGAATTTTAGCACTGGTATTAACAAAATCGTGTACATCCCTAAATATCCTCTGCTGAATTATTCTATGAATGACTCGCAAACAACAAAACATTTTACGGGGAGGTTCTTTGGTCACCTGTTTCATTAACACTCTTTAGACAGGAGAGAGCGGTAGTGAGGCGAGAGCGATCCTCTGAGTTGGAGCTTAGGCGTCTCATCATGTCCTGCAGCTCAGAGCTGGACATCTGCAGCAAGCTGTCCACTGAGAGCTTCCCTGCTGCAGCCTGCATGACACAAGGATGACATGTATCACCTTATGTTATCTACTGTTCACTCACTTTTACTTATATGCCAGATTTTACCCAAAGTGCATTCATGCTAAACTCAATGACTTCTAATCCAAGTATACCAAAAAAAATAAGCAACACTGCAACCAGCAAACATTTATAAACTAGAAATTGAGAGAAACAAACAAACAGCTGAACAACAAGAAATATATATTTTTAAAATTCAATTAACTTGTATTTTGTGGACTTGGAGAAGACATCCTGTGGGCAGCACTTCAGGAGTACGGGGTGACTAGCCTGTTGTTATGGGCCATTTAGTCCCTGCAGTAAGTCAGACTCGTTCCAGTGAGAGCTGGACTCTGCCAGAACTGCCTTTTGTAAATAATTCTATTCATAACTTTTATTAAAAGAATTTGTAGGCCAAGGTCTATGAGAAAGCCAAGTAGCCTAGGGTTTCTGCTTTGGTAGCCTAAGGATCATGTTCCTGGTCTTCACAGTTGTTGTTGTTGTTCTCTTGGCCACACCAATGAGTGACCTCCAGCTTGCACTAGGGTGGCTTGCAGCTCATATGAAGAAGCCGGGATGAGAATCTACACCTCCAAATCTGAGACAATGGTCCTCAGCAAGGAAATGGTGGAATGCTCTCTCTGGGTCAGGGATGAATTGTTGGCCCAAGTGATTGAGTGCAAGTATCTCAGGGTCTTGCTCACAAGTGAGGGGAGAGGGTGCAGATGATTGACAGACAGACTGGCACAGTGTCTGCAGTACTGCTGATGTTGTACTGGCCCGTTGTGGTAAAGAGAGAGCTGAGCGTGAAAGCAAAGCTGTCAACTATCTGGGTGATCCATGTTTCTACAATCACAATGAACAATGAATAAATGAATGAGCTTCTCCCAAAGCGTGACTACATCGGTTGAGGAGCTTGATCATTCAAGTGATTCTACTATAGAGTCACTGTGGCGATCGCTTTAAAGTTTCTTTGTGCTGGCTTTCATCACTGCTTTATTTTGTTGTATTCATACCTAAATACTAAGAGAAAGATCATGTGTGTGTAGAATAGGAATTTATGTTGGTGCCTCCCATGCGAGAGGGAGGCCCAGGATATGGTGCAGTATGGCGGACCTAATAATTATCTCATTTATATTTCCATTTTTTAGGAAGCGTTAGAGGAAGAACTTGGTAGTTGATGTGACTGGAAACACTTGATATAGTGTGTTTCCTGTAATGATTGGGACGAAGACAATTTCTGCAGTGTTGCCTCTGTACACTGCCACAGTGGATTGCTAATAAGACAATTAATATGTGACTGTAGTGCAGACTTTCACCTTTAATTCAAGACAACTGTGCAGAAAAAATTGCATGAAGAGCCATTTTTATACATAGTCACCCATTTAAAGAAATTCAAAATTAAAGAACATAAATTTGAAGACTTTTTTGTAATACCTGATTGGAAAAAAATTTGGAGACAGTGTCTGACAAAAAAATGTTTTGTTTTTTGTTTCTTTGTTTTCAAGTAGTGGAATCCAGCACAGAGGGTCTCAGTAATAGCACATCCAGATATTAACCATTTTTTATCTTTCAAAATTTAAAAACAAGTGGGAAAAAACCAACATACACATAGGATGCATATTATTTCCTGATGAGAAAAAAAACCCGTCCATCATAAAGCCAAAATGAATTAGGCATTTTACTCTAAATATCACAACAGGAGAGACTTCAACAAAGTCTGGCTGGAGAGGCTTAATAAAACGGACCGCCTTGCTCCATAATTGGACATAGTCAAATGTTGTTTCATCCCTTGAGTTGCTCCACTATATCTTTACTCCAGCCACCTTCAGTTAATGCTCATTTCTGGCTTTTGCTGCATTCAGTTTTATATTGATGAAAAAGCATGTTCCATTTGGTTGAGATCAGGCAACTGACCTGGAAGTTGAACAATTTCTAAGGAATTAGAAATTGTTCAACTTTCTTTCTAAGGACCTTAGAAAGAAAGCAACTGGAGTTGCTTGTTTCACCATTTCATTCAAGAGGCTTCTTCAGTTCTGAAATGACTCTTGGATGAGTGGTGAAACATAAAGAACTCCATTCACCTTCTTTCCAAGCACCTTAGGCTACTACAGTCCCGATCAAAAGTTTAAGACCAATTGAAAAATGGCAAAAAGTCATATTTTGCATGGTTGGATCTTAACAAGGTTCCAAGTAGAGCTTCAACATGCAACAAGAAGAAATGGGAGTGAGACAAAACATTTTCTGAGCATGCAATTTATTCAATTCAATTCAATTTTATTTATATAGCGCCAAATCACAACATCAGTCGCCTCAAGGCGCTTTACATTGTAAGGTAGGCCCTACAATAATACATACAGTGAAAAACCCAACAATCATATGACCCCCTATGAGCAAGCACTTTGGCTACAGTGGGAAGGAAAAACTCCCTTTTAACAGGAAGAAACCTCCGGCAGAACCAGAAAGCAACGCTTAAATTGAAACAGGCTGTTTAACAGCTGAGCAAAAGTTTAGGACCACATGCCTTTAAAAGGCCAAATCTGTGCAAAAATGTGGATTCATTGTCATTTTCTGTCAGGTAGTCACACTATCATGACGTTCTGACAAAGGCAAAAAAAACTCCCTTTTTGAACGCGGTCGGGTTGTTGAACTGGATAAGCAGGATCTCGCAGCGTGCCATTGCTGATGAAGAATTAAGATCCAACCATGCAAAATGATTTTTTTTTTATCAGGACTATATGACCTGGATGACCTACACAGGCAAATATCTCATTTCATTACCTAATTAATGAAATTATCTTAGGTCAACTTTGCAGTATGCTTTCAGCCATTATCCTTTTACACTAAACAGTGTTAGCTGTTAATTTTTGCAGTATTTGGCTAAATCTGGATGGACAGATAGATGGACAACAGATAAAGCATGAACTAAACTGAAAAAGCCAATTGGATGATCTGTGAAGGCTTCTTTGCAAAAACTAAAAGTCTTACCAAGTATATTTGTCTTATTTCTAGTCAAAATAATCTCATCACACTTAAAATAAGACACAATCAGCTATAGAGTAACATTTCAGTAAGATATAGGAACTTGTTTTTAGACTGCAGAAACTGCAGAATTTTCACTTGTTCCATTGGCAGATTTTTTTCACTTATTTCAAGTAAAAATATCTTGTATTAAGTCAAAAAATGATGGAACGGACTATTTACATTTTCTTCACCTCACTTTCACTCTTGCTCCAGCCCGGCACCCGTGACGTCCCTAAACACACAGAGCTACTCTGCTCAGTGTGACAGCCCACTCCCCCCACCATGAAAAACGTAAGAAAGAAAAAACAAGGATGGGGCAGCAGTATGTGACATGATACAAGTGACTGTCGCTGACCACATTGTGACAAGCACGCAAATAAAGTACTATTAGTTTGTAATGGAAAACCAGTCGATCCGAGTCGAGTCGTGGCAATCGTTGGCGAGTCAACCCAAGTAGGTACTACTAGAAAAGGGGCTTTTCATTGCTGAGGTGGTCTTCAGATTGGTGCTGTGTGAGGACGGGCGAGAGGGAGTCCAGTACTGAACCTGTTAAAAAACAGATTCAGCTCATTGCCTCTGTCCAGGCTACTCCCCTGCTGTTGCATCTCTTTGAGTCCAGTGATAAGCTGCATCAACACTGCTTTGATGTTTGATGATTATCTTTACACCTTATCAGTCCCGCCTTCAGTTCATGCTATATCCTTCTCAACTTGCATGTTTGCATATAGAAGGTCCAGAGTTTTATTGTCTCTGCCCACAGGCAGAGTGGTGTCAAAACCAATATGGTTAAAATCACCACTAATGGTGATGGTAAATGTCTAAAGTGGTAAATAATATGGGCATATACTCTCAACTAAAAGTTAAATGTCTGGCGAGCAGAGACATTCCTTCACAGTAATATGTCCTGGATCTTTCATCAACTAAACCTGCAATCCCTCCACCTTTCTTCTTAATACTCACCTTGGTGTCTCTGTCGGCCTGAAAAGTGAAAAAGGCAGGTGCACTGTGGTCCGGGTGCAGCCATGTCTCTGTGAAGCATAATACACTGCACTCCCGATACGCCCTTTGAAGTCTTACCAGCCAACCAGCTCATTAGCCAGAGACCTCACTTTTCCCACAGTCAACGATGGAACGGACGATTTATATTTTCTTCACCTCACTTTCAACCTCGCTCCAGACGTCTCCTCTGATGTTTATGCAGTATGACCAATCTGGCTTTTGTCAACAGCGGTGTTCAATAAAAACTGGTGTTTGTAAACACAAAAAGCCACTATGCTCAGCGTGACTCCCCCATCATAAAGACAAGGAAGAAACGACAAAGGTCCATGGTTTATAAAAACTGATAACTTGAACTATAAAGAAAATATATAGAAAAACAGGAAACTATGGGAGGTTCTGCAACAACCTGCCATTCATTTTTCAGACTGAACTTCTGGAAATGGAGCCAAATATAAAAATGTCTATAATTTTTTAAACAGTTCATGCAAAATCTTAGTAAAATCCCTCGAATTAAGTCTACAGTTCAATCACATATTGATTTCTTTTAATTTACAATTTACTGTGATGAAGTACGATGGCAACAATTATGTCTTTGTCCCACACATTACAAAGGCCACTGTAGCTATAATATTATCAGACAGTCCCAGGAATACAGAGTGAAACACAAATTTAGGGAGAGGCAGAGGAATTTCCTTTGAGATAACAATAAGCCTGCACATTAGAGGATGAAATTAAGATATGAGGAGGCAATGTGATATCAAAGGGATGTTCATTACAAAGGGAGAACATCAAGTCAAACAGAATAGTTTCTTAAATCACACATATCACAAATGCCACCAAAAGTAAACTTCAAAATTAAAAGTGGTAGGAAGAGATCTTTCAGCCCATTTGTGATGTAGTCTACTTTGTTCTAATCATGGTCCAAAAGCAGACAAATCTTATTTCAGATCTAGAAAACTAGAAATAGCTGACCTTCTAGAGGGTTCTCTTCTCTCCACAGAGCAACACTGGTGCTCTCGTTGGGCTGCCACGATTACGTTGACTATCAAAATCGCAGACGACTAATCTTGAAATCCTGTATATATGCCACTTGGTTCTGGATAGGCTGTCCTTATTTTGTTTACTGCACATGATGGGATGACTCTACGTACTCTAGCCAGCCATGCATCCACCAGGTGAACTGTCGATATGAAGCATACCTGTAAGATCTTTTAAAAAAGAATGAACTAGACTACTCATTTATGCTTTTTGTCTTAACTGGTAAAACACAAAAGTTAAGAAGTACGCAGCCCAGTTTACTAAATTTCTTATAGTGTAGCAACGGTATTAATTAACTTGCCTATTAGTGACCTGGTTACGACTTGGTAGCCCAGCATGATACCGGTCATGGAGGCTAACGAGGGCTGCCCAAAGAAGGATTAAGACATCAAAGTTTCAAAGTTTTGGTGCACTGTGATGCATGGAGGATCTGTAAAATAACGATATTGTAATTTCACTGTATAAAAAAATTAGAATTATATTAATGTTTTTATCTTGTTGTTATGCAATACCAATAAATACCATGGATAGCTGCTGCCATAAAATTGAGCTATTTACAACAAACGCTCTCAGTTGCCGTTGCCATTGGCAAGCAGTTTTCACATAGACACCAGTAGTTTCCCTCCACTCTGGCATCCTTGTGTGACAGATTGTTTTCATCTTCATCTAAACTAAGTACTGTTGACTATTTTCATACTCTCTCTCGGTTTGCTCTGGTTCAAACTGGAAAGGTTGAACAGAAGTTATTTATAGTGCACTGCTAACCGTAAACTTGATGCGGTGCACCCATGTGATGTCACTACCCAGAGTGCATTGAGAAGTAAATAACAATGGCGGCCTACTGGTAAATTGATTTTATATAAAATGTGCTTAAAAGGAAAACATTTCACGTATTTTAATACCACATATATATTATTGAAAGCACAGTACATATTTTAGCGCAAACTTGTCATAATAGTCGGGGTTCCTTTTAAAGGAGACTATATAGCTCACAATTTAATAATGTTCTTTAAATAAAAGAAATCGAAACGTGAGTTCAAATTTACATCTTATTCAAAGTCCAGAGAGCAATCAAATGTTACACCAGATTATGAACACTGATCTTCACAAATAAGCAAAAGGAAGTAATTATTTCTAATTCTTGAATACATATCACAAGGAGTTATAATAATAGCTTCAGTCTTATTAGAGTTTAAAACAAGGCAATTATTGGATAAACATTCAGCTACTCTGGACAGTCGATCCAGTTGGTGAGACTTAAAAGATTGAATGGTGCTGACTAAAGGAAGCGTGTAAAAGGAAAATAACAATGGACCTAGGATTGAACCTTGTGGAACCCCATTGGTTAGAGAAGTAGTGCATGGTGAACTTGGAGAACGTACTCGCCCTAGCAGAGAATATCCTTCCAAATAAATAGTAGAAAAAACAGTCTAGTAATGAGATAGAGATAACAGCCCAAACCTCGTGCCTGTTGAGTAAAACATTGTGGTCAACAAGATGCATGTCCCATCACCAGCAAAGATTTTAATGTATAAAACTGTTGCGAGTTCCTCTTTTAATAAACAACACATTACACCTCCCTGAATTTATCCCAACACAGCCAATGGCCTTCAAATGGTCAAAATAAGTATGTAGTGAAAAAACAACCTATACTATTTTCCAAAAATACAGAAAAAGTTCAAAAGATTGGCGAGACAAGACAACATTTTACACTTCGCAAACCTGATGCATACCAATTCCTGGGCACTGCCTGGGCATGCCTAAGCTGACTATGTTTAGGTGATGAAACCCACCCTCCAAAACAGAAAAAAGAAAAAGAAAAAAAGAGGTAGAAACACTGACAGAGAGACACTGCAGTTAAAACTTTTCCTTTAACTTTTGATATCCAAATGACACTAATTGCTGACACTGCTTTCTGCCTTCTCGCACATACTTAGTCGCACAGAAATACATTTCTGAGGAAAACCCACCGAGCACCAAGACCGAATGACAGAGTCAGTACTGACAGGCATGTGGGAGTGAATTCATAGTATGTAAAAGGCAAACACAAATCTGTATTGATAACCACCACTGCCAATAACAATACACACACACACACACACACACACACACACACACACACACACACACACACACACACACACACACACACACACACACACACACACACACAGAGCGTTTATTCAGCAATTACAC
>VURO01019638.1:0-22562 GCA_015108175.1 Pelvicachromis taeniatus
ATATATTTCCATCCATCCATTCGCAGCCGCATATCCTTTTCAGGGTCACGGGGGGTGCTGGAGCCTATCCCAGCTGTCTTAGGGGTACACCCTGGACAGGTCGCCCGTCTGTCGCAAGGCTAACACACATAGATAGACAACCATTTGCACTCACAGTCATCCGCATTCACACTTATGGGCAACTTAGAGTTAATTAACCTATCCCCACTAACTGCAAGTCTTTGGACTGGGAGGAAGCCGGAGTACCCGGGGATAACCCACGCAAACACGGGGAGAACATGTAAACTCCATGGTTTTAAGCCACATAGACATCTCCTGCACTTATGAAGTTATGATGGCTGGGAAGACATTTAAAAAAGGCAAATTTACAAACCACCAAATTACAGCTTGATGTTCACAGTAAAAAGATAAAGTTTTACCTTTTTAAAGCAATTTATCTAATGCATTCAGAGTGCCTCAGGGTAAAAATGTATAAACTTCTCCTTATGAGAAGTCCTTGTGGACACAAATATGTCATCACTGCTGCATGCACAGAATAAAGGAGAGGTCCATCCTCTGCTGTAGGTCACAGGTCTACCAGCTCCTGCCCTGGGTTCTGAGCCAGGCAGTAATATGTGTGTATTTGTGCCAGAGAGCAACAGTTATTATCTTGCTGCATGCTTCAAGTCACGTAGAGCTTTGATGTGTTTATCTCTGAGTTTACTCTCACAAATAAACAAAACACACGCACACACTAATGGGCCGCATAGCTCCACCGACTCTCTTGGACTCAGATAACACGGACTTCTCGTAAAAGCAGATTTAGCTCCAACATCAACTTTCCGAGGTCAAAGGTCACGCTGAGCGGAGCCAAATCAAATTCATACACAGACAAAAAAAGACAGACTGATGACTGGAAGACTGACACACGTGTGTCACAGATGTTTAATCACGCATGCTCGTGACAAACATGTTCCACTCAGGAATAACACAGGCTGTGTGCTTCTGCCAGATGTTTAAACATGGTCACAGGAGATCCAGAGCATTTTCTTATTTCCTGTTATTGCTGAATATAAAGACAGTATAACAGTAAACGGGGAAAAACTATTTTTTAAAGCCAGATATTAACACTATCCTCTAGACACTCCGAAATCTGTCAAATGCTTCACCTCCTTGACAGCAGATTACTTGTTGCTTTTAGTGCGGCAAGATCTCAAAAGCCTAAATGTAGTTTAAAATGTACATTTTTATTGGAAGCTGTGGAACATATTATTAATGCTTAGATTAGGATAAAGTTTCATGTATTTCAAGGGGGGCACAAGCCAACGTCAATCCTAAGCCGAATAAGAAGCTTCAGTGGGAAGGGTCGCATGAGGAAGGGCGTCCAGTGTTAGATTTCAAACAGGTGGATGATCAAGAACCATCAAGATTCATACTGGATTGATTCGGGCCAAGTCTCTGCTGCTGCTGGCCAACAGTGGAATCAGTGCTACTGTTGGGCAAAGGACATGTCTATGTTTGCAGATGACACTCTAATCTGTAGTGAAAGTTGGCAGCATGTGCAAAAAGAGCCTGGAGAAGGGGAGGTATACTGCCTTTCATTCTTCTTTCCAGTGCAGAAGGAAGAATGAAAGGCAATGGAAGCAAAGCAGGATACATGTGTGTGAATGAGAGGAAGAGAAGTGAACATGCAAGGAGCAGAGGCAGTGAAGGTGGATGAGTTTAAATACCTGCGGCCACACAACGAGCCGTGCACATGAGAGGTGGCGAACAGAGTGCATGCAGGGTGGAGTGGGTGGAGATGAGTGTCAGGGGTGATTTGTAACAGAAGGATAGGAGCAAGAGTGAAAGGGAAGATTTGCAAGATGGTAGTGAGACCTGCTATGATGTTTGGTTTGGAGATGGTGGCACTGACAACAAGACAGGAAGCTGTTAGAGCTGGTAAGAGGAACACCATTTAGAAGGTTCATGGATCTAGTGACTAAGGACAGACAGAGGGTTGGTAATTTCAAATTATTTTGTTAGAAGTTTGAGATATTTTGATTGTGTACATGAGCTGTACTTGGTGAACAACAGATAAACTGATCTGTCACGATGATTGGCGGCTTACAGAAACCGGGCTTGAACCTGTGGTGAAAGTTTTGTAATGCGAGAAAAACTAACCTGTTATGGTGCAGAATTAGGTATGTGTTAATTCATCTGCACATTTGCGGCATTTTGTTTGACATTTATGTAGCAATGTTCTGGTCTATCTGTATTAGGTAGGTGGAAACCCTGCTTCAGGGGGAACAAAGGCCCGGGGAAGGTTCAAACCCAGAACTACTGCACCGCTTTCTTCTTCATTCACGTGTGCAGTCTGAGCACTGAGTTGAATAATTTCCATTTAATAAACCAGTTAATTAATTTGTGACCGCCGTGAATGTTCAAGCTTTGAGTTAAACACAGTTTATTTTGTGTTTCCCACTCATAAAAATAAAAAAAAAACTCTGTAAACCATCCTGATATGTTTTCAGCATGTTCCTCTGATGGCTGTGAAGACGGAGGCTGGAGTGGGTGCTTTGTTGATTTACTGTTTGAATCAGTCGGTAAAGTGAGTTCAGGGATTAACGCCGAGCTCAGTGCGCAGTAATAAACCGACTCTGGAGTCTGGAATCGCTCGTGTTCAAACACTTGTGACGCAGTCATAAATTTTTACGGCTTCAATTTCCACAACATTGTTTTATCAACAAGCTCTTAAGTGGGAAATCTGGCTCGGTTTCAATTATGTTCACAGACGGTAAAAGACTTCATGTCTTCTTTATGAGATGTTCCACTGAGACCTGAAATAAAGAGAGGAGGAAAGAGGGGAGGAGAGACAGGAGGGGGACGCCCGAGCATTTACAGCAATCAGAGTGACAGAGAGATAAAGAGAGCGCGAGGAAGTAAAAACAACTCAGTTTGATTTTATTCAGTTCAGTGTGGACTGAGCAGAAGGAACTCTCCTTCTTCGTCTTTGAGTTTGGAAGGATTTATTTTAAGAGGAAGTAGCAGACAACGACAGAAAACTCAACCAGGTGAGATTTTTAAGCTTCTTTTCATATTTCATACATTTATACAGACGTAAATTTAAATTGAGAGCCAGTATTCTGAACTTTTACCTCCTCTGATCTGTCTTTAAGTTTTTATGTCTTGTTGACACCGGCTGACTGTTCTGTCCTTTAAACGCATGTCTCTGTTATATGCCTGTGATTTCGGACAGAAGTGTTAAACCCAGTCTCATCTGAGGTGGGTCAAACCAGTAAAACCAGATGAAGTACATTATGAACGCACTCACACACTTAATGATCCTGATACACGCCTTCATAAGTTCTGCTTTTCCACATTCGGTCAGTTATCATCGTATTTGCGCTGATCAGTCTATCACAGAGACAAACAACCATTTGCAACCACGCTTACAGGTAATTTAGAATCACCAACTAACTTAGCCCTAATGAATGCATGACTTTTAACTGTAGAAGAAAACCAGAGCACCCACTGCAAACTAGCTGCGTTGTTGCTTTGACTCCCAGGACCTTCATACTGTGAGGCAACAGTGCCAACCTCTGCACCACCAAGCTGTAGAGACTTCACAAAAGTAGGAAATCTATGATTACAATGCTTCTTTACGTTTTTATCCTTTACGGGATAAACCCCAATAAATGTCAATAGCATACAGGTGGTGTGTGTTTAGTTGTCTGTCTCTTTAAACCCAGTGATTTTTCTGTGGTTTGAAATCTTGTGTGATCTTGTGAGTTTCGTGAGTACGGGCAACTCATGATTGTATCATGTCATCTCAGCAAGAACAAATTAAGTTGTTGAATTTCATACATGATTTAATGACATTCACCATAGAAACATGGAATGCTTCTGTACAAATTACAACTTTTCTAAATGTAACAACCACCCAATTTCCTTTTTTGAGCGCAGCAGACTTTAGTCAGCAGCTTACTCCAATATCCAGATAGGTGAGTGATAAAAGAGATGTAAAAATGTAATGCTATAAAGTTGCTGTTAAACATTTTAAGGTGGGAGTCTATGGGGCTTTACTCACTTTTGAAGTCAGGCTCAAGAGGCCATTAGAAGAACTGGAATTTTGGAATTTGCAAATGCCCAGCTTCATTTTTCAGTCCTGGAGGTTGCTACCTTGAGCTCAGCTCTGCAAGCTCTGTGAATGATCTCAGATGTGGAAACATCTATCCAAATATTAACATCTTATAGTATTAATATCTTTAAATATATTTTAAAAAATCCTCAAAAGTGGCCTGTACTAATCAATCACCTGTTACTTTAATTTTACCATCTCCACAGACGAAGAACAGCAGATTCAACTGAGGACATTAAACACTTTCACATCCACTCTCAGATCAGCTTCACAACTTCCAGCAACACAGATTCGGGAGTCACAGAATTCAGGACCTTTGAACAAGTTTCTGAATCAGAGCAGGCTCCAAACTGGGATCTTCTGGAATCAGCTCTGAAGCTACAGAACGTTCTAGAAATACTACTGCCTCCAGATTTTTATCTAAACTTGGGGAGTGGTTTAGAAGTAGCAGTCCGTAAGAATTTCTGGAGTCGCAGCAGCGGATTCAGTGAAGCGTTCCAGGATGGGACGCAAAATTCCCTCCATGCTCTTTAGGTTCATCCTGCTGCTGATTGTCTGGTGTTTGTTCTCTGTTGATCCAGCTGTCTGTCAACATAACCTCACGTCAGAGCAATCTTTCTCAAATCTGGTGATGTCTGACCTGCCAGGCACTGACCAACCTCTAGAATCAGGCTTGCATCATTTGCAATATACTGTGAAGAAGAGCGGTCCCGGAAAGCAACACTTCCAAAAGCTGAAGCAACACAAAGAACAACAACCGTCCTCCAACGCATCTAGGCTGGTTAGGTGCTCAATCAATGTGAAAATGGAAGCAACCTTCAGGTACATCAATGCCGTGCTTTCCTGTTTGATTTTTATTGTGGGAATCATTGGCAACGCCACCCTGCTGAAGATTATCTCCCAAAACAAAAGCATGCGAAATGGACCCAACGCTCTCATTGCCAGCCTCGCCCTCGGGGACCTGATATACATCGCAATAGTCATGCCGATCCACGTCTATAAGGTACCGGACTTAAGTTTATATGTATTAATCCTTTTAACATCTCAAAGTCTGCTAACTTGAAAGTCCCAAATCCCACATTTAATAAAAAAGTGACCTTTAAAAAGTTTTCAGTAGACCTAAAATTTTGAAGAAAATGTAAGTGCTAGAAGCTCAAAAGAGAAGAATAGTTAGACGGCTGTGATCAGATGGTGGGAGAGGTCGACTGTTGGAATGAGGTCTCAGTGGATCTTGGATATCAGCAGGAGTCTGACCTTACAAAGCTTTTAAAATTAGTTCAAACATTTACTGGAAGTCAAAGAATCTTTTTCTGAAAAGTTGCCAGTTTAGTGACTAAAATAGTGTCAAAGCCCAACTCTAAGAGTAAAATTGACCATATGAGGAGGTTTAATATTTATGACCCTGGTAGCTCTAATATGGACAATATGATGGGAAACAAAACCACTTCCTAGCTGTAGCTGAGTGTCTCTATCAGGAAGTTGAGTGTCACACTGATAACAACCCAAAAATATCCTGCTGATTGTGATTGCTTACACAGTGTTTTAAAGTCTCGGTTCGTCTGTGTGTGTGTGTGTGTGTGTGTGTGTGTGGTGTGTGTGTGTGTGTGTGTGTGTGTGTGTGTGTGTGCAGCCCTTGGCGATGAGGTGGCCCTTTGCCGAGAATGACTTTGGTCTGTTCCTCTGCAAGCTGGTTCCCTTTGTGCAGAAAGCTTCTGCTGGCATCACCGTCCTCAGCCTGTGTGCTCTGAGTGTGGACAGGTAATACATATTTTACTATCCTGATGATCGTATCCTGATATGATCAAAAATATCACAATTACACGTCTGAAAAACCAACTTTGTCATCAGCCTCTAATCTCAGTCTCAAACCTCAAATAGTGGAGCTTGTTGTTTTTAAAAGGCTACTGTTTGTCAAAGTTGTCGGAGTCTAAAGAGACCAGCATGGTCATGCCATGGTTGTATGCAGAGCTGGAGTAAATGCACTTTTTGAATGATGATTTCATTCATCGAGGGGAAAAATCCAAACCTACCTGGCACTTTGTAAACATTATACTACAGTCTAAAGAAACAGCTGAGAAACAAAGTCAGTGACATCTGTCAATCTGAAGAGGGTTAAATAGTGATTTCTAAGGATTTTGGAACTCCAGCCAAAGTCTGGACTTAGATTCGATTGAGATGTGTTGACATGACCTTAAATGGGCTGTTTATGCTTGTAAACTCTTCAATGTGACTAAGTCAAAGCAATTCTACAAAGAAGAGCAGGCCAAAATTCCTGCACAGTGATCTGAAAGACTCATTGCCAGTTATCACAAACACTTTATTGCAGATTTTGTTGCCTAACCAGTTATTATGTTTAGGGGGCAATGCCTTTTTCACACAGGGCCAGGTAGGTTTGGATAACCTTCATCCTTAATAAATGAAATCATCAGTTTAAAACTGAATTTTGCATTTTGTCGGGTTATTTTTGTCTAACATTAAAATTTGTTTGGTGACGTGAAACATGCAAGTTTGAGAAATATGCAAAAAACTAAGAAATCAAAAAGTTTAAGTACTTTATAAGTGTGAAAATAAAAATCTAATCTGATCAACATCAGATTAGGTTAACATTTGTCATTGTGCTAAAACTACGAGTAAAACTAACATTTGTGGAATAAATATTTTTCATGAACATTACCAGAAGATGTCTTTTTGAAACACCTTCCTTCCAGGTACCGCGCGGTGGCTTCCTGGTCACGGGTGCAGGGCACGGGTCTCCCCACGCTAACAGCGGTGGAGATTGTGGTGATCTGGGTGCTGTCGGTGGTGCTGGCCGTGCCGGATGCCGTCACCTTCACTATGGTCCCTTCCACATACAACAACTATAGCTTCAATGTCTGCATGTTGTCACACAGGAACATGACCTTCCTGGAAGTGAGTCGGCACTCTGAGAGCTTGCATATGTGGGTGTGTGTGTGTTTATGGGAACATTTGATAAATATTTAACCCTCAAAACTGACTAATGGCTGCTACAACAATTTCTAAATATCCTCCACAGTTCTCATGTGTCTCTGAATAGTTTTTTCACCTGTAAGGAAGCATTTTAAAAGTGCTATGTCAAACAGAAAATTTAAAGTAAAACCATAAGAGAATGAGACCTTTGGTAGCTGTGGCGTGGGTGGTAGAGAGCATCATTTATCAATTCCCAGCTATCCCATTCTGCAGGTCAAAGTATCCTTAGGCAAGATACTAAAGCAGAGGCACCAGTGTGTTTGTACAAATATTAGACATGGCACTTTGGTACTTTGTCCTACAGTTTAACATGTTTCAGGTAAAAACAAGAAGCAGTGTGTCAGGTTTGATCATGACACCACTTTAAGACGAACGGTCTCCGTGGATGGGAAATAAGTGGCCACTTTCGTCCATTTCCATGGATTTGTGGTTGTTGCGTCTCTGGGCGAGGCCTCTTTAACTCAGACGTTTAGGACAACATTTCCTGTTTATGTCTCCAGGTCATGAGTAGCACAAACACACAGCACAGGCACTTGAATCTGAACCTGGGTCAACTGACCCGCCATCAGTCTTTGGACTGAATCAGTGTTGTGTTTGCATATTAAAACTGAATCTTTGACGTAACAAAGCAGCTGAGTTCAAGTACAAGCTACCAGATCCAAACAGAGATCACGATCATGGTCATAAACAAAAAAGTAGAGTTTAGAAAGAAGAACATGTTCACACGGGCTTATTAAAGGATAATTCAGGTTTATTTTAACCCAGTTTATTTCCCATTAGTGTGGCTGTAGGCTTCGGTCATGCTAATGTTGCACTCTCCCATGTGGAAAAGTTTAGATTCATGATGGTAATGCAAGCTTCCTGCAGCTTTCGAGGAAACAGGATTAATAAATGAATCATTTCCAACGTGTTTTGGATCTGACACAGAAGGGAACTTAAATCAAATCACCAGCATATTTATCCACACGCACTAATTTGATTCATCAGCCAGCTGGTGTTTACTGTGCTCCTCCTTTTCCTCAATCTCTGGAAAATAAGTGCAAAGTTAGTATAACCAACAGAAAATCAAGCACACCCTCCCAAGCTGTCAGTTTATTTAATTTCCCATGTCTTCCTCTGACATGTCAACGCACCATGTCACTGTCATCCCCTCCACCTACACCAACATCCAGCTGCTAATCACAGTATGCTGCATGACACCACATGCATGCAGATTATGAAGAGACTATCCCAGTCGTCTGAGGGTGAGAGGTGGTGTACACCTCGACAGGAGGCCAGAACATCATGTTGCCAGCACAGAGAGATAGACACCTGTTCACACTCATACCTACAGCCAATTTAGAATCATCAGGTAATCTGGCAAGCATGTCTCTGTACTGTCGGGAGAGATTTACGCAAGAGGAGTGTTAAATTGCAAACATAAATGTCCCAGCTGGACTCACAGCCAGGACCAACTTTGTATAGTAGACAGCACTGCAAACAATACCCTTGAGGTGATTTATATTGTAAGATAAAAAAGCTAAAATATTACAGTGAGGCCCATATGGGCACCCTTGGGGCCCCTTGAGGCCCATATGGGCCCCCTTGAGGCCCATATGGGCCAAGAGAATTCCCTGCTGGTGGCCCAAAGAGGGCAACAGTTATGAGCCCCACATGGGTCTTCTGTGGACAAGCCCATAGTGGGTTTGCCAATAGAAAACCCAGAGGGGCTAAACTGCTGTCGGCTCTGTGTAGGTGCACCCATTTGGGGATCACGGGAGATAACTGTGGGTTTGCCCACACTGCTGCAGTCTGTGGATTTTACAGACTGTGAAATTGAGGATGTAAAGTGGTTGTTTCTGTGTTTTCAGTACTACATCAAAGCAAAGGACTGGTGGTTTTTTGGTTTCTACTTCTGCATCCCGCTGGCCTGCTCAGCCATTTTCTACAGCCTCATGACCTCCGAGATGATCCAACACGAGAAAGAAAGTCTGAAGATCTCACTGACCGAGCACCTCAAACAGGTGATCCCCAACACTGAAACAACGAGGGCTGTTTATCTTTAACACACAAACGAGCTCCTAATGCAAAGTCGTCTCTGCAGCGGAGAGAAGTGGCTAAGGTCGTGTTCTGCCTGGTGTTGATCTTCGCCTTGTGCTGGTTTCCTCTCCATCTGGGTCGCCTGCTGAAGAAGATCGTCTATGATCGAGACCTCAGTGAGCAGCGATGTGAACTCCTGAAGTAGGCCAGCCGTCATGCACTGCTGGGAAAACAAAGCTTTTTCTGTTTGTTTTATTTTCTGCCTGTTTACACGTGTCTTCATTTTGTAGTTTCCTGTTGGTCCTCGACTACATCGGCATCAACATGGCCACCATCAACTCCTGCATCAATCCCATAATCCTCTTCTTCGTGTCCAAGAAGTTCAAAAACTGTTTCAAGGTAAACACTGAACATAGCGGCGCTGTGTGAGAGCGAGTTTCTAAACAGCTGAGAATCTGCTTGTTTCTGTGCCAGCGTAGCATCGCAGCGAGGTCACGGGGTCAAAGGGCGTGAGACAGATATAACAGAGACTTATCAGATGCTCCCAGACTGGAATTAGGAGGAGGACAGAGTGAGTGGGGAGATGTATAAACATGGAAAGGTCGTGACCTTTGATAGGAGACTTATGGGAAGTAAGTTACATGCCCGGTTAAAGAGGCACTCCACTGAATTAGCACATAAAGGTCATCGTGGGCAAACTTGTAGTGACGTTTGTGCTTATTTTTGACCAACCAGCAATCAGAAAAAGACCCGAATAAGCTGCACATGTGCCAAAAAGAACAGCACGTCATACTGATACTTAACTGTTGTTCAGTTAATTTAGCAAATGAGCAAAGAGACATTCAGACGTTTCATTTCTAAAACACAGATTAGGTCCAATCCTAGACAGTAAATATTCTTACAGTGGAGATTTATAAACGTCAGGTAATAAAACGCTTTTTTGGTTCTGTGTCATTCTGTCTGTAAACACGACAGCTCGAAAAGGTTTCAATGAATTCTGATAAATCCTTGTAGACGTGTAGAGTGAGGTCATGTTAACAATCCATTCAAACTTAGCTCACATCCATCAACATCTTCAAGGTCAACTCAATGAAATAATGGTTGAAAATTAAAAAAAAGGCTTAAAATAACTGAAGAGCTATGATTCTTACATGTGTGGTGCATATGTAACATACAGAAAGTACCATAGAAAGACTTAAAACATGCCACATTTGACCTCTGACCTCTCCTTCAAGGTCAATAGTTTGGTCTGAAGGTCAAGCTGGTCATAATGCTATATCGAGCTATTTAAAGCTGTGTTTCGTAGTACTGACCACGTATAGGGAGTGATGTATGGGGATTGTAAATATCACAAACTTTATATGCTTAAGCAACATGTGACTTCTCTGTGCTCTGGCCTGTTTATTGTAATTACAATAACACCATGGTGCTGTTGCACTGATCAAACTAAATATACCAGAGAGCCGGTGGTTCGATCCCCGACTCCTCCAGTCAGTGTGTCAGGATACTAAAGGTGGGGAGGTGGTTCCCTGCTCTTTCAACCATGTGTCTCCTGTGAGTCGCACATCTGACTGAGGAACCTCTTTAACCTGACGCCCCTCTGTCTGTCTGTCTGTCTGTCTGTCTCTCTGCAGTCCTGTCTGTGCTGCTGGTGTTACTCTGGCTCTCTCTCTAACAGCATGCTGCCTCTCCACCACGGGACGAGCCTGCAGTACAAACACACTGACCACTGAGCGAGCAGGACACTCGCCTCCATCTGCAGCTCCGAGCGCTGAACCAGGACGTCGAGCAGCCGCACTGAGACACGCTGACTGTGTGTGAAATACAGCACAGAGTACACCAGCGCTTTAATGTGTAGTCTTTACCTTTATTAGTACATTCATTCAATTCTGTATTATATTATATGTATTATATGTGATATAGTTACACTATGTGTGTCAGACCTTATAGCTGCAGTGTAGTGAAATTTAAATAGTGACAAGTAGAAAATTCCATCAAAAAATAAAGAAAGGTTTTCCTGTTTGGGTGTGGAAAAGCTTGAACTCCAAATTCAACCTCATCCAACACCTTTGGGATGAACTGGAAACCTCATCACGCTAGGTCTGTGTTGGACGTCTTGTGGCTGAACAGTGTATTACATTAATTATAATTACATAAATACTGTGTTTTTGTGCAGACAAAGTGCACTTTTTTTTGTATGGATAAAAGATTTATTTACAGGAAAAGGTTTCTTTTGTTTTTTTTAAATATAGAAAAGAATATTTCCTCTTTTGTCTTTGCTACACATATGCTGTTAAATAACAAATACTTGTTTTTGACTACTATTTTATTAGATCAGTTTTTTAAATCGCAATATTTATTTCTTGATAGAGAAACCATTTTTAAAAAAATAGCTAATTTCTTGTTTTAGTTTCATGCTACATAAATAAAATCTTGTTTTTTCTTTTTTCCCAGATTTAAAAGTGTGTCCACAAAATGAAAACAAAGCAAAAACAGTGCATTTTCTCTGAATTAACACAAACGTTTCTTTTTTTTCTTCTTTTTTTTACATCTAGAGATGTGTCTGAGTTGCAAGCAGCCATTTTTTTTTCTTTATACTTTTAGTTTTAGTTCACTGTGGGACGTCTTTGTATGTATCGTATTTATTATTGTTTAAATATGTAAAAATTATTTTCAGTTAGTACAAACAGAAACAAAGGTGATGTCAAAAGGTTCACTAGCGTCCTCTACAGGCTGAAATTTGTGTCACATCCCACAACATCAAACTATAAATGCAAACATCAGGGTCTTTCTGCTCTCGCAGCTGAAGCTGAACTATAAATGAAGTGAAATATAAAACCTGTGTGTGGTGCTGCAGCAGAGATCACACAAACAATCTGAATTCCACTGAAGGCTCTAAACATGTCAGCACATGGACTGAAGTCACTAACTTTGAAACATTCCGCTGTTTTATATCTTTGCTGTGACTTGTTTAATAAATGTTACACATGTTTGTTAATAAACGTATATTCTATATTATGTTGTAATTTTATTTTACATATTTCCAATTATAAATTGAAATTTTACAAAATATTTGATGTCATAATTTTTTAAAAATTCGTTTATCTTTGAATCTCATAAATTTTCTTTGTTTCGTAAATTTATTGTTTTCAGATACTTTTACATTTATTGTACCCTTCTATTTTTAAACCTAGTTTTTAATTTCATAATTGGTCTCATCGTTTGGACTACTTGATTCATAATTTTGACTTTTAATCTCATAAGTTCAATTTTAAATTTTCATTTCTTTTCCCATTATTACTAATAATGTTTACCATATTCAAGTTTGTTAAAATCTGTTCAACATGATTTAATTTTTAAAAAAATAAGTATTGTTTTTATTGGCGTAAATGAGCTTCCATAGTTTACAACAAAAACAAAAATCCTTCGGCGGAGGTAATTTAATTTGAAAGTTCACGCCCTGTTTGTGCCGCTTTTCCGCTGGCCACGTGACTGACGGACATAGGGGAGCTGGGTGAGGTCCCAGCCGCTGACGTGGGCGCGTAAACACGGGAAAGGACGAGCAGGGACATCGGTGTGTGTAGTCTGTGATCCGGATCACACATTGACAGTGTTCTGGGGTCTTCTGAGGAGATCGAAGAGGATCAGCTGAGCTGCAGTTTGCGGTGTGTGTCGGGCGGAGGAAGGATGCGTTGCCTGGTAACAGAGACCGGAATGAGGATCAAAGCAGGCCAACCATCGCTCTGAGTGGACGTCTTCCGCCGTAACGGTCCACATTTTCTTCTATTAACAGTTCAGTTAAAATCTATTGCATCGAACCAGCAGCCTGCTTTAACTGTTCAGCGGATAAAGGTGGTGAATACACCGTGTAGTGACCTCGTTACAGGCCCGACGGTTAAGATTTTTACGACATTTTAAAGCTGTGATACGCCTTTAAGAGGCTACACGTATTTAGGGATGCCAGCGGTAATTTTAATACGTTTAAAGGCTAATATAATTCATTAATATGGATATATACAGTGGTGGTCCCTAAAGCTCTTAAGATATAAAACTTGTGTGTGTGTGTTTTGTATAATAGGGACCACATAGAGCGTTGTTTACCAAAATCTTACCCACAGATTTCAGTTTATTTGAGTCTTGGTGCTATAAATCAGTCTAACTTCAAGAGTAGGGTCCATAAATAATTACTTTTTACTTATTCAAACATAAGTTAGATTTTTTTGTGTGTCTGTATCATTTGTAATTTGGCAAAATGCGAACTTTTTATGCAGTTAGTGGAGGTTTTAAGTGCAAAGTTACGTTTTACAATTGATATTGTATCGTTATAAGCCAGTTTTCTCTGCTCAGCACCAGTGTGATAGTTTATTGTGTTTACGGGCTAATTAACAGGTGTTTTATTTGTTGAAACGTTGAACTCTACCTTAAGAAAAAAGTTGTGTCTGTAACTAGAGTGTCCAAATGTGTATTTTCACATTTGAGAGGAGGGTTTTTCGAAAATGTCTGTTTATCTGGTTTGGATCAGTGCCTGCTTGCAGAGTGTTACGTTATTAAGTAAGCACGAGTCAAATTACACAACTTTTGTCATTATTAATCCAAACACATGCCAGCATAAATTAAATATATGCTCGTTTTGTGCAGTTTGCTGATATTTTTATGCAAATATTTGCACAAAATTGTGAGTTACGGGTCAAATTAAGAGTGAGTAATGATATAAACAGGTTAATTACACACATTGCAGCAGTGTAATGTCTCTGCCATAACAACCTGCCTCTGGTCTGTGGATTAGGATGCGTGCCTGTAGTCCGCGCTGAGGGTGAAGCCGCCGTCATGCCATGCACGTGTGCAGAGTGGAGGAGGTGGATCCGCCCGCTGGTGCTGGTGCTCTACGCCCTCCTGCTGGTGGCCGTGCTGCCGCTCTGTGTCTGGGAGCTGCAGAAGGACAAAGTACTGACTCACCTCCACCTGTGCTCACCTGTACACCAAATATAGTCACATGAGCTCATGGCCCCCTGTTCATCCTGTAATAAGCAGACAGTATATAAAAGATGGACTCATTATTAGTAGTTTTACCATCACTGTTATTTTTAAGGTGTAAAAGGGGCGGAGTTTTAATTTATTAGCTAACACTAATGAATCCACTTGTCCACAACAACCTCCTCTGAAATGTCTCTGCCAGAAAGCAGTGCAGGCAGCCTTCTCACTGCACAACAAACACACGAGTCCTGCAGCGACAATAACTGTGACATTGCAGGAAGGATGTCGGATACACCTTAAAGCCTGCTGTGTGTGCCTGCGTGCAGGTCGGCACTCACAGTAAAGCCTGGTTCATCGCCGGCATCTTCGTGTTTCTGACCATCCCAATCTCGCTGTGGGGGATCCTGCAGCACATGGTGCACTACACCCAGCCTGAGCTGCAGAAGCCCATCATCAGGTAAACACACACACACTTTAGTTCTGTCTTAAAACGCTCGTATTGTCCACACACGTACACTGAGGCAGGATCTGTTGTGTTTGACGTCAGCTACGAGGCATCAGCTTTAGAAATGAAATAAGCTGCAGACTTTAAGTTGGATGCTGAAGTTGAAGGAAAAAGCACAAAGTTGATATTTTGTATATAAAAGGCTGCCACACTTGATGGTAGCTATTTAATTTAATCTAATTTGAACTGAAGTCTAAAATTAGCTTCAAACAGAGACGCTCTGAGGATGTTTTCCTCCATCTGTTACACTGGGAACACTTCAGGGAGGCCGGTGCGAGCAGCAGGGATGATTACAGCAAGATAAACCTGCTTCAGTTCTCTTATTTCATTTTTTTTATTAAAACAAACTCAGAACATTTATGAGCCGGCTTTTCAAAATAAAAGTGTAAATCCAAACTTGTCAGTTGAGTTGAAAGTGTTATAATTACTTAAGTCAGCCTCGCTCTGCATTGTATTAATATTTTAGTCAAACAGGAGTTTGAATAAAATGATAAGAACAGCTCTGGGCAGAGCTGCTGGTCTGCAGAGCTCGCAGTGGTTTGACTATGTGGCGTAACTTACACAGACTGTATATAAAAGATGGATGTAGCCACTTTGACTTCATCCACTATTTTCTAATATCTTGTTTTGAAGTGTTAACTTTAGCATTAAGCCATGTTGTTTTTGGGACCATAAGTGACTGTATTTGGATGTTTAATGGAGTTATGAGCTAAAGTTAGCTAGCTGTGTTAGCAGGGTGCATACATAATCTGTAAAGGTGTAAATGCACACACTAATAAAATACTAGAATTATACTAAACAAAACTGAAGCATATTACCTTTTTGGATGAACTGTTAGTGAAACTGAAAATAATAGCAATTCTTTTTTAGCCCTGGTGGTTCCAGAATGAGAACTTACTTCATAACTGGGTAAACTTGTTGTTTACCAGTCCTACCAGTCCATTTACGACCCTCTCTGTCTCTTGTCACCAGAATACTGTGGATGGTGCCAATCTATAGTTTGGACAGTGTGAGTCATTGTTACACACACACACACAGACGTCCAGCGACATACACCCTTCAGTATTTTCTTCCTTTGCTGTGCCATAACACTTTAACACTGTTACAGTTAATGAAATTTTCATGATGTTTTTATGATTTCTGCTTGTTGAATGTCTTTCAGTGGCTGGCTCTGCGATACCCCAACCTGGCCATCTACGTGGACACGTGCAGGGAGTGCTACGAGGCCTACGTCATCTACAACTTCCTGGTGTTCCTGTTGAACTTCTTGAGTAACCAGTACCCCAGTCTGGTGCTCATGCTGGAGGTCCAGCAGCAGCAGCCACACCTGCCCCCGCTGTGCTGCTGCCCACCATGGGCCATGGGAGAGTAAGAGGAGAGAGGTCACAGAGTGGGAGGTCACAGTGTGTGATGAATGGATGGATGTTAAGTTGTTTCTCTCTCTGTCAGGGTGCTGCTGTTCAGGTGTAAGCTGGGAGTCCTGCAGTACACTGTGGTCAGACCAGTTACCACGGTGATAGCGCTGTAAGTTTCGTGCTATAACTGTAGTGTTTTATAGCGTAATGTTTGTTTCTGTAGTAGTAATACTTCATAACCGGGCTCACAGTGAAGTGAAGGTTCTTTCTTTTTTTCTTCTTTCTTTCTTTCTTTCTTTCTTTCTTTCTTTCTTTCTTTCTTTCTTTCTTTCTTTCTTTCTTTCTTTCTTTCTTTCTTTCTTTCTTTCTTTCTTTCTTTTTTACAGCAGTTTGGGAAAGGTTAAATGTTTTTATGGAAATGTTTTGTCATCCGACATCTGCTAAACTGACTGATTGTTTTTGTGTGCAGCATCTGTCAGCTCTGTGGGGTTTATGATGAAGCAAACTTCAGTTTCAGAAACGCCTGGTCCTACCTGGTCATAATCAACAACATATCACAGCTGGTAAAGACTCAGCATCATCGTCACAGAGCAGCACTTTCACATTCCCAGCGTGTCAAATACCCCTGTTTCTGGTTGTTAGCACACCTGGTTACTTCTGGATGATTGTCTATTATGAGACTTCATTACATCAGAGCATGTAGTAAAAAGATTAGCCCCCAGCCTGAAACTTATCTGAACCCTCTTTAACTCTTACACGATGCTCTTTAACCCAGTATCCTTCTGAGGAAGTGAAAACTGGTCTGCTGAGGTTGTTTTTTTTAAGTGATCTCAATTAATACTAAATTTGAAATCTATGATTTACATGAAAAAGCGTTCAAGTAAAATTCCAAAGTTATCTTCTTCTTCCTGTTCACCAAGCAGTGTTCTGTTTGGTTCAGTGGATAAAACAAGTTCTGCTGTTGTTCTTTCTCTGCAGTTTGCCATGTACTGTCTGGTGTTGCTCTATCGAGCTCTCAGGGAGGAGCTGATGCCCATCAGGCCTGTGGGGAAGTTTCTGTGTGTCAAACTGGTCGTGTTTGTCTCCTTCTGGTAAGGATGGGAGTGTGATTGTAGTAGCTTTGTGTTTTAAGCTGTTTCGCTGTTTTCTCTTTAAACAGCAGCAGTGCTGATACATTCATTTTGCCTCCAGGCAGGCAGTTTTAATAGCACTGCTGGTGAAAGTTGGTGTGATCTCTGACAAACACACTTGGGACTGGGACAGCGTGGAGGCCGTGGCTACTGGTCTGCAGGTACAGATCATATTGCTGCGTCACAGTCAGCTGACCTTTGATTCATTTGTCTTCATGTTTAGATAACAGGTGAGATTTCCCAGCTTTATAGCAGAGAATAAAATTTAGCAACTTTCCGCTTCCTGTACACATTAGAAGACAAAATATCTAGAAGCAGTAGAAGTGACAAAAATAAATGCCACAGTGTTCAGATGAAGCACAAAGCTGAGTAGCACAATAAAAAGGGGACTTTAATGACACTTGCTGATGGGTGCTGCCGAAAACCTGGCAATAAACCAACAACAGTTCAAACCTCAAGGAGTCCAACTAAAAAGAGCTTTCTGCATTGATTGATGGAGCAGCTTAAGTGAAACAGGATGACACATTAGAAAACCAATAATATTTTGAACAGTCACAAAGGAGGGAAAAGGTGAGAGAAATTAAAACCAACAGTGAAAAAGGAGAAAACTGACTAAAAAACCTTAATAATGAAGAGGGAATGACTGCCATGGGTGCACAAAACACAAGGCACAAAAAGAAAAAGAAATGGAAATCCAATGTGTTTAACAAAACTGTTAAACACATTTACCCTGCTGTTTCTATTCTGAAAGGTAACTGAGTTTTTAACCGATACAGGACTTCATCATCTGCATAGAGATGTTTCTGGCTGCCATTGCTCACCACTACACCTTCACCTACAAGCCCTATGTACAGGTAACCTATCTATCTGTCTGTCTGTCTGACTGTCTGTCTGTCTGTCTGTCTGTCTGTCTGTCTGTCTGTCTGTCTGTCTGTCTGTCTATCTATCTATCTATCTATCTATCTATCTATCTATCTATCTATCTATCTATCTATCTATCTATCTATCTATCTATCTATCTATCATATCTTCTTGTTTTCTGTCCATCAGGAAGCAGAGGAGGGGTCGTGTTTTGACAGCTTTTTGGCCATGTGGGATTTCTCTGATATCAGAGCTGATGTCAGCGAGCAGGTCCGCCATGTGGGTGAGTGTCTGGGTCAGAAATCATCACAGTATGTGGAAATGACACTGAAACTGATCAGTGGTAGGAACAATTTCCTGTAATAACCCAGAGACCAAATACCAGTTTTAAGTTAAAGAGTTAGAGCTTCTTTTTTCCCCCTTTAAATAAACAACACTGTTGGCCCCGGTGAGCTTCCATACAAAAGGACGAGTACCTTGAAAGTACATAGATTGGTCAAGTATAAATCCTTTGTGTGTTTTTTGTTACAGAGTCACGGAGCTTTTTGACGTGTTTGGTTTTAGATGGTTTATGATGGAAAAAACAGACACTGCAGCTGTTACATGTTTATTTCCTCCCTCCCCTCTCAGGCCGGACGTTCCTGGGTCGTCCCAACAAGATGTATTTTGGTGCTGCGGCTCGACCCGAGCACACCGAGCACACCGGCCTTCTCACAGCCACTTCGCAGGACCCCATCGCCGTGGCAGCCACGTCGATGCCCACCTCCCCTTCATCAAGCGGGCGCTACCAGGGGCTCGGCCACACCACCGCACCCCACTCTATCTCCGCTCCTGCAGGGTTCACGTCCTCGTCTTGGGACGAGGACAGCGAAGGCTCGCCTCCACAGGCGGGTGGAGGCCAATAACAACAGGGACGTACAGCAAAGAGCAGAGAAAGAGACTCTCAGCTTCTGTATTCAAATCTAAAGCAAACTATACACTTGAACTCTTCTGAACTTTCTGCACTTACGTTTTAAAAAAGACGAGGCCAAGCATACGAGCATCATGTAACGTCAAAGCCATGTTTGTTGGAAATCTTTGGTATTTAAAAATAAGTACTCAGATTTCAGATGTCTGAATCTGTATTTTGATGTCAAATGGTGTAATTTTGATAAATGCATCTGTCGCTGGTGAAGGGGAAGGATCTGAGAGTTTTCGGCAGGTTATTTGAGCTAGCTTTGACTATTTGTTCTAACTTATTATAAATAAATAAACAAACTGTGCTTTGAGCAATCACAAGGGTAGTCCTGTACCTCTGACAACTCAAAAACATCCCCTAAAAGCTCCACTCATGAGAGACTGTTTTATGGCTTTTTAAAAAAATGTTATTACATTTGATATATCAAAATATATTATTAATGAGAATAACTTATAGGGTGAGAAGTTTGGCCATCCGGGAGGAGGTCAGAGTAGAGCCGCTACTCCTCCGCATCGAAAGGAGCCAGTTAAGGTGGTTCGGGCATCTGATAACGATGCCTCCTGGACGCCTCCTGGGTGAGGTGTTCCGGGCATGTCCCACCGGGAGGAGGCCCCGGGGCAGACCCAGGACACGCTGGAGAGATTATATCTCTCGGCTGGCCTGGGAATGCCTTGGTGTTCCCCCGGATGAGCTGGAGGAGGTGGCTGGGGAGAGGGAGGTCTGGGCTTCTCTGCTTGGGCTGCTGCCCCCGCGACCCGGCCCCAGATAAGCGGAGGAAGATGGATGGATGGAGAATAACTTATGATATCGAGTGGGTATTGTCACACTGAATTAAACTGTCGCGTAAAAAAACATGAACATGTTGTTTCATGTATCAAAAAAGATTAAATATAAATAACACTGAATTTAAGTTAACTGAATAAGATATTTGTTATTTTCATTTCTTAAGTTTAAAAAGTGCTAAATGATTTCAGTGTTAAATCTGTTACACCAAGGTGCTACAGACTGGCAATTAGCTTAAAGGGATGGAGCAGTCAGGCAAATCTGCCCGATCAACAAGCCCCTCCTGCAAAGTTGGTACCTTGAAGCTCGATTGAAATGTGCAGCTGCTAACGTGGACAAACCAAACGCCTTCTGGAGAAACGTTTTATGGTCAGACGAAACTAAGATTAGGCTGTGTGGAGAAAATGACACGAGGTATGTTTGGAGGGACAATGGTGAGATTTTCCAACCTCAGAACATTGAACCAACTGTCAAGCATGGTGCTGGTAGCATCATGCTCTGGGGCTGTTTTGCTGCTGGTGGTGCTGCTACACTGCACAGAGTGGTTGGAATAATGAAAGAGGAGTAGCTCTAAATTCTTCAACTTTACCTCAAATCATCAGTTAGAAACTTGGACACAACCGTGAGGATCCCAAACACACATCAAAACTGGCTTTGTAATGGATAAAGTAGTGTAAATGAACCACAGCAGACCCGATGACATGCACATGCTTTTCAGCATACTTTAAAAACTTTATTAACCTTTATTGCTGTACGCACACAGTTGGTTGCAGGTCCGCAGATCACAGCCCGACACATACCAAAAACAACAACAACATAACGACAGTCAGCACAGACTTTTAAGCCGGCGAGGCGTCATTGCCGTTGCCGCTCAGGTGCATCCGCCTGAGCGGCATTGCAGCGGCACCGCAGGCCATGCCCCGACATAAGTAGGCTAACATTAAGCCTCTGGACTCCAACCCTATTGACTACTTGTGGACTACACTTGAAAGTTTAATCAACCAATTTAAATGAATTGTGCCGTGACGAGCGGTCAAATATCAGCCAGAATTATGTTAGAAGCTTGTTCATGGCTACCAAAAGCATTCAGTTCAAGTGCAAATTACTAAGGGACATTTAACCAAACATTACTGATGGTTTATTTATACTTTAGACACCGATTACACAAAATAAAGTCAAACTCCTGCTTCCAATTCTTGTCATTAAAGACATATGCTGTACAATCACTCCATACTGGAAAAAAGAACAGTTCAGTCACAACAAATTACATTTGTGTAACTCATTAAAACAATGTCTTTGCCAGGTTCCATGCTGTGAAATGGAAGCTCCACCATGTGCAGGAAGGCCAACATGCAACTCTTCATTAAATCCCAACCGAAGCTTTGCAACATGAAAAGAAGGTTTCGCTGCAGTGCAGAGCGTTAGTGAATCCACAGTTATTAATGCAGATGATCTCATTAAATATGTATTTAGATTCCCTTTCACAGCCCGCAGCAGAGCCACATGCAGGCAGTCATCCAGCTCTGAAACACAATCAATCACTTTCATGTAGTTTGTTTTCCTAGGAGTCAAGGATCAGCATTGTCTTAGTATAATGTCTAAATCTTAAAGTAAAAAAAATATTGGCTTCAATAAATACCCATATTACATGACATACAGAGAAAAAACAGGTCACTATGTAAGCTGGATTAGTTTTCCAATAATGAATAAATAAAATGTAGCATATTGATAACAACAACTAAAAAAATAAAGAGCTATAAAATACATTTTTTTTTGCCCTGTAATGAACAACACACTTTCTTGTCATGGTTTTAGTGGCATTAAGAGGCAAAGTAAACATCAATGATGTATTCAGAAATGTTATTTTGAGAATGATGTTGACTTGTATTCTTGTAACAACGTTCTTCTGATGGATTTCTTTGTGAGCTATGTACTTAAAGTGCTTCTGTGTTGGGTTTAACATACAGAAGCACTGTAAGCAAAGGGGACGTGTATGACTGCACGCTGTGACAAAACAATACGCCTTGGTGTCGGATCTGCTCTGGTGATGGTTGTTTTGTTGAGCACAACAAAGAGAAGGTCAGTGTGTCCTGTCCTCGGTGTTGGATGACCACTGTCCTCCTGTCAGGCAGGACTCCCGGAAAACTGATGGAGATGAAAAAAACCCGAATTCTTACTGTCTCTTGGAAATTTTTAGAACTCTGCACATTTCCACGCTGCAGTGAAGAAAGTCTAAATATATTTTCTCTGACATTATCATTCAACTTTTTCACAGACATAAATTATTCTTTGGTATCGTCAGTTCAGTCACCAACCTGGGCACATCTTTGCTTTGAAGTCTAAGCTCAAACCCACCTTCATCGTCTCATCTTTCCAGCCCACTAAGCTCTTATTTGTTCTTAAATGTCACTCTTCTGCCCCCTGGTGGTGGTTGCTGTTATGTTTCACCTTATTTTTGTCTCCTCATTTTATATTCTGTGTCCACTTTTACTTTGTTTTATGTAATCACATGCATGTGTGTGTATGTAAGTTGGCTATACATACTTTCTACAGGACTTTTATAAATAAATGTAATATTGTTATTATTTTCAAAAATGTAAACTCGGATATTTAAATTGTGAGTGTTTTGTGTTGAAAAATACATCACCACAGAAATATGTTACTAATTTGAATCCCTGGCTCTCAGTTATCTTTTCAAACCCATTTGTAAGTTTTTGTATGGCTGCGGGCAACATGAGCTATCTGGTTTCAGTTTCTCCTGCTATGCTTGGTATAAGTTCTGATGAATTTAAGAGAGAACAGCCAAACAAGGATGAATGAAATAAGATATTTTGCTTTAAATCATTCTTATTAACAAGAGTTTCTCTCCCTGACAGAAAAGATTTGAGTT
>VURO01019642.1:0-15138 GCA_015108175.1 Pelvicachromis taeniatus
CAGCAGAACACTTACTTCCCCAATACATTCTCAATATGTTTTTTTTTTATTAAATTACAGCATTAACCAGACTAATCAAATATCACCACAAATACCTTTTCATCAACAAATAATGTTAACAGTCTCACACAAAGCAAACTGACTCAACAAGTGAAGACCTGTGATGGAACAGCTGTGGAGCTCTTAATGTGGCTCAAATTAATTTATGTTCCCAACACGGACAAAACAAAATAATGAGTCATTTTAAAAGCACAACACTCAGTCTTATCTCAGGACAAAGTCTCAGCATGTGTTAGTAAAATAATACGTAAAGACAACAATCACACAAAAACCACTGGATTGATTAGGTATATGGTGAGATGTGAACGAGGCAGTGAATTATTGGTGCATCCTTCTTTTTAGTTTGAGGTCTACCTCATAAGTTATTTTCATGCTCAGTTACACCAGATTTTTTTTTAAACTCATCACCACAATAAGCTAACATGTAAGAACAATGTTGGATGATAAAACTATACGCTTTTGAAGTGTTATGAATAAAACTTTACATGGTTGACCAAGCAGACCTCATAGTGGTGATCTCTCCAGGAACATCACTGGCAACTGTTTCTCCTAATGCATTTAGATCAGGACAGGAATACTACCCACAATCAAAGAACTGCAATTTGATACTTTTAACAGATTTTTCTGCTTTCTTGTTGCCAACAAAACCAAACACCAAACAAACATAATCAAATTATGGCTAATTTAAATTTAGCGCAAATGAATAATAATGATATACATAATGACCTTTTATCAACATATTTTCTGTAATTTCATCAGTTCTGATTAAGGATGCACCAATCAGCTGGCCAGGTAATGGAATTTGGCTAGCACTCATTCATGACCAATTATGAGCCAGTCACTTCAATTAATGTGTAACATACAAAGGGAAAAAAATTACAGTCGCAGCCACAGCCACATGCTAACATGCTGTTATCGTGGACGCTCTTGACTGTGAGTGAAAACACAAAGTTCACCAAAGTACTATCACATAAAAAGTAGGTCCATGAAAGTATTTGTAACAGCAACCCTAATTCGATGCTTGTCCTGTCCCCCAGGTAAACACGGACATTTTAAAGAAGCTAAAAAAGGAAAAGAGGCTGATGTGAATGCTGTCTAGTGCTCAGAGGCAGCCACCACCAGCCTTGGTATGTGAAAATCATCAAAGCAATTATGAGTAAAATATTGTAAAAAGAAAAAAAAGAGAAAAGCATCAAAGTCCAATATCTGGTGAATCTATAAACAGTGAAAACTCTGTAAGTACCTGACATTTGTTTTGGTAATTAAATCTGTGGCACCTTTTTTGGTTTTTAAACTTTTTCTTGTTAGTTATAAATTCTTAGAAAGAAAAAAAATTATTGGCAGGTCAAATTTAACATCATAAAATAGAGCAAAAGGAAAATGGAGAAAAGTAACAGTGCTGCTTAAAATTCTTAAAAACTGCCCAACTATTGAACCATTTTAAACATTTTTCAAATGGTTTTTTAACAGATTTTGTTGAAAATAAATCAATCACATTGGCATCAATCTGACAAAAAAAAAGTGTTTTTTCTTTAAAAAGGAAAAAAAAAACAATAACATTTCAAGCTCAATTTGGCTCTTTGTCAATCACAGGAAAATGAACACACTCAGCTATGAGTCAAAAGACTATTTTCCACTACAGGAACTAGTGGGCTGTTTAAGGGTTGCCCACAACTTTATCGTCGGACTGTTTTTGATTTTAAAAAGCACCAGCTCTGGGTACAGCAGCAATCTAAAATTAAATCTAATATATTTACTACCCTGTAACTAAACCGTGTCCTCATCTGTACTGGTAGCCATGGTAATGACTACAAGTAAGGATGTCCTTATGTCGTCACTGCAAGCGTCATCAACATCTCATGGTCTCCAGTTGCTACATCACTGCTAATATAGTCACTTTTATGGTGCAATGCATATACTAATAAAGGCTGGGGCTACATTCCCATTAGTGTTGCAGCAACTTTGGCGCAGAAAGAATTTACATTTCTGCTAAACTTGTGGCACATTGTGTGTTCGGGGGATTCTACATGTCAGTGGAAGTAACATGGCTGAAAAAAACAATTTGACAGCCATTGTTATAAAAGTTAGCACTACCACACACATGCTCCGTACTCCTGGGAACAAGGGGGAAAAAACTACTATTGGAGAAATTGTCTTAGCAATGGCACTACATAATAAAGACAGTAAATAAAAACTCAGTGGTTATGAAAACATTTAGCAGTACTTTACAAAACCATCATTAGCCCACCCCTTACCCCAACTCCCAAGTGGTAGGACATTTGCCTACCTATTATGGTCAAAATAAATAATACTCAATATACTGTAGTTGTCTTCTCATTTAGTCTAAAAGTAATTTACTTGTTCAGCTCACATTTAAGGATATTCAGTTTACTATCACAAATAACCAGGACAGGAAGAAAATATCTGAGATGAGTGAACCAGTCCATTTAGTTCTTATTGTTTCAGATTCATTGATTATCTAATTGATAAACTAATGCAAAGGTACGACCTCATTTTTTTGTATTGAGACAAGTTGTAGCTTCTGGCTTATGACAAAGTGAAATATCTATGACCCATGATACTGACCGTAAATCTACAAATGAATGGTTTATCACAGCCATTCCTAAAGAAATATTTTCCATAACCTCCTGTCCAATCACTACATTAACTGCAAAAAAAACCCCACACTTGCTGCAGGTACAGTGTACACAAGTTAAATGACACTGTAACAGTTCTCTTATTTTTCTAGCCTGCCTCTTCATTGTGACCTGTGATAGCAGGAAAAGCAAGAGGTGATCACAAAGACAATTAAGATAGATCTGTTCAACCAATTACTGCAGCCTGCTGTAGCAGTTAGTAATGCTATTTGCTATAAGTGGGTTTGACAAGTCAAAATGTCTGCTGTGAAAAACGTAGCTTCAGCTCTGCTTCCACTTCCCACTTTTCATCATGTCTGAAATTTCATATGGAACTACGAGTTTAATAAAGAGTAACTGTCTCAGTGTAATTTTTACATTGTAATTTGTAGTTTGCATGTATCTGTATATGTATGTATGTACTATTACTATTATTATTATAATTGCTATAGCTGTTGTTGTTGTTGTTATTGTTATTATTATAATAAAACAGACAGTTATCAGCTGCAGTTTATTTTATTGTAATAACCCAGAGCTATTTTATCAGTAAATTACAATGTGTCCAATATATAAAGATCTGCCTGACCTTAGCCACTGATAAAGTTGTTACTAAAAAAAGGTGGCGCTGAAATGTATTTAAATAGGTTAGCTTAGCCAACATAATACACATGTCTAAGTCCTGCTGACTTAAGGAGATGCTCCACAAACTCTCTTGCAAGACTTTTTTAAAAAGTCCATGTGTTGTACAGCCAAGTCCGAAGCTACTGTGAGATGCTGTTTATTGTAAATAATAATAATAAAAAGTAAAAATAAAATAAAATAAAATAAAATACATTTTATTAAGCCACGTTTTTACCTTGGACGTCGTCTGTGGTGACTCTTCTCAATGATTTATTCCTTTCGCCTTGTTGGTCCCTTCCTCCCTTCTTACTTCTCTTAATGAAGCTTCATTTCTCCGACTCTCCGGGCGCACCGAGGACGGTGGAGCAGCTCTGCTCTGGGGAAACTTCCAGCCAAAGTGTGGGTCTGTGGACGGGAGGAGAAAGTGGGCAAGTAGCGATGGGAAGGAGGAGAGAGCGTCGAGGGAGAGAGATGAAGACGGCCAGAAGAGCGAGAGGCGGCGAGCGCTCTTTAAACCCGATCTTCTGGAGAGAAAGCCGACTGCTGCCGCGCTGAAATTCAATATGAGGCGACAGACACTCGGCACGGCACCGTGCTGCACGTCTCCCTGCCTGACAGGGAAACAGGGGAGTGAGAGAGAAGGTGGTGGGAAGGGCGACAGGGGGGCTGTGTATTACAGGGACAGCAAGAAAGTGCTTTCCTTCAAGACAAGTGGATGTGTGTCTGTGGACAGCAGTCATTTCTGCCACCCCGATGATCCAGAGCAGGAATCATCCCTAGACTGCACGTACAGTCATTTTCTGATATTTCATTATCAGCAGAACCTCGTAATAAAACATCTTCATTGCAGCCTGGTAAAAGCTGGCGGTTTTCTATGGAGCTTATGAAAAGACACCAGGTATTAAAGAGTATGAATTTCTTTATAAAAGATGAAAAAAAAATCCCTTCGACTACATATCACCAGGGTACTATTAAGATATTTTACATAGCACAATGCAAAAAGTCCACTGAGGAGTTTACACTCTTTTTTTCAAGCATGATGGTGGCCCTAAAATAACCACAGTAATAGTTAGAATAGATCTAATAATAATTATGTATTTTAAGTAATATATTCTGACTTCACCTTTTAATGTTGGATTTTCCACAACTTGTCTACTGGAAACAGAACAGGTTATAATAACAACAAGATTCCTGATGCCAGGCTGTTACAGTGCATTCAGCGTGGCTTATCATTAACAAATAAGGGTGTCCTTGTGCTAGAAAGAAGACAAAGAGATAATTTCATGACTCATAGTATGAAAAACATTAGCAAATGAAATGTCTGATAACACAGGGTCATTGCTTTAAGAAATTCTTGGTTGTGTATATTTCTTCTCTAAATAGCATCAAAAACTATTGATGAAGGCTAGACCATTAGAGATTATTTGCTAATTTTAGCTTTCTGAACCATGAGTCTGCTGCCATATGACTGGTTGCCAGCCCAGGAACTGTTGTACTTGTCGAATTTGACTTGTTGTTTGTTAACAGTACAAGTTAAAATGATGTTACAGTGGTCAGTGTCCAGCAGCAGCCGTTGTTCCATGAGAATATTGTTATAAAGTGATTTAAAAAATCAGTGTTTTGTTGGGTTGTAAATTCAGTTTCACTTTAACTTTTATCTTTTAGTGACATCACGAGGATTGAGAGAGTGGGATAAAGAGAAATGAGAGAGACAGCTGGATGAAGACAGCTAAAGGAGAAAGAGCAAAAAGAGAAACAGGTAAGAGTGGACATCAAGTCAAAGCCAGGAAAAGATATAAAATATTCACTTTCTAAAAATAACTCTTTCATACAAATGGATAAATTTAACAGAATCTATATTGCATGGCTTGAACAGGATGGCTGCTGAAGGCTGAAGTGCAGTGTGATGAGTGAGTGTATTGTTTATGTCTGTACTATATAAAGCTACTTTAACTGCATAAAGTAAAATGGACTGACTTCATGTGGTTATGAGAGTGAAACAACATTGGGCTTGTTTCTCCGCTTATCTGATTTGCTACATATTGTTCTTTGACTTTCTTTGAAAAGTACTGGTCAGCACAAATGAACCTTTGCCTCAGGTTTGATAACTGAAGTCTCTACTCTAAAACTAGTGTATTATACTGAAAACTGTCATCTTTCAGTCTAAGTCTTAGACTCTACAATGTGATCCATCGTAGGTTGCATTTAAAGGTAACATCTTAATGGGTGTACTGTTAAATTGAGGTTTGCCAAGGTGAAAAGGATTGAATATGGTTTCAAGTGGCATAATACATTAATATTAATTGCCAGGCGCTGTATGAATGAGATTATTTTGGGGGCTAAGACCCCCTAAAGGCTTGATCCTAGAATTTTATTCCCATTAAAATAAACATGGAATATAAACATAACACAGCACAATAACTTAACAAGCTGTGTTCAGACTTTTGAGCAGAGTTGCTCCAAATGGCTGGTATTGAGATCAGTCTTAGTCTAATATAGACGTCCGTAGCCTTACCCACAGCTGAATGTTAACAAACTTAATTTTAGATTTTGACTTATTATTATCAGAGAATCCTTGCAGTATAGGAAATAGACATAAGTCTATCAAACTGAATGGTAGTGCCACTCAAAGAATTGAAGAGATGTGCCATTAAGTCTTTTTCAATTTTAGTTCCCGCATAGACTGTATACAAAAGATGGTGACTGACCTATTAGTGTGTGAAGTCCAGTTTTCAAAACCTTCATCTGAGGGTTTTCACAGGAGTCAGGAACACTGCATGAATCAGACTGTGAAACCAAGGGACGCTGTACAACCACAAAGAAGTGACTTGTCAATCATAACAAACTCCTACTTTAAAGCATATCGTGCCATAATTTACAAAAAAAATAATAATTAGTGTTAATCACAACCAGAAACTTGCAACTGACCAACCACCAGTAAAGTGTTTACTGACTTTGCAGCCATAGTATTAAAAAAAACAGTCAGTTAATTGTCATTAATTGTCCATCCTAACTTGACGCATGCTGATGCTTGGTCAGGACAAACAGGCTTTACATTTTAACAGGAAGGATGTGTCTACAGCAAAATTCTTTAGTTCACACAAATATGGTTTATAGATGACCTCCTTGGTGTGTTAAAATTGGCACTGACCTGTCAAAGTTGGTTTGACTCATTAAATATATTAAAAAAGATTCAGTGGTAATGATGGTGAGTAATATTTCTCGGCCTGTTTGTTAGTGTTGCTGTTGGCCCACAGATGAATATGAGTGATATAAGACTGATTTATCTACCTGCCCTTTGAACAGATTGTCTGTCTGGCTATTCCCATTCTCTCTTTGTCTCACCTTCACTTTCTCTGTCTTTGTGTTTCCCGGAAATATTGGAGACTAGAATGCCCCCTGCAAATAAATGGTCATTACCATGACAACAGCGGTACAATCTGCAGCCGAATGATGTTGATCATGGCAACAGTGGCAGGCAGCCAGATCAACAGCCCGGCTCTACCCCAGGGGCGAGCCAATGTGTGAACTCCGGGGTGGGTGCATACGCTGACTTTAACTTCTGTCGCAAATATAGTGACAGCAGCTCAATATAAATGACATCCAGACCCCAAATCACTGGAATCAAAGTGTCATGCTATTTTTTTTCTCAGTGGCAAACACTTCAAGAACAAAAGGCTTTGTTGTGTTTAGAATGGTGTATTTATGTTTTTTTCTCACCACCACTCCATCTTTCCCTTAATATAATGTTTACCAGCAAACATGGCTGACTGGGCCCTAAAAAAGCAGTTTAACATTTTGACAAATACATTTACTTGGTTTAATGCCAAGATTTTGAAGAGTGATTCTGCTCAATCTTCTCAACAACAGAGGCAGAAGGCAGTCAGCTTGATTTTGCTAAATCCACGTCGTGTGACATAGAAGGTAATAACAATGTGAGAGATTTTCATGTTGTGAGCGACAATAGATGTCAGCCCCCAGGGTTTTTTCTGTGCTCCTCCTTCTTAATCATAGTTGGACATGCAGTTTACAACTTTATTATTTGTTAAGTGCTTTAACAAATAAACACTAGCAAAGACAATAAAAAGCCAAAACATACCGTATATAAGATGTTCATTGTGTAGACATTTTCTATATTTAGTTACCTTCACCAATTAAATTTGGCTGTTGTTGTTAGCCAAAATAAATTTGCACTTCTAAGGATATAAACAAGCAAAAACTTCCCAGTTTTTCACTCATGATTTGGATATTTATATCTCCGCAAGCAAGAAAGCAGTTATTACAATAGCCTGATCCATACACAGTTTTAAAACAAGCTCTATAGTTAAAATCTTTTAATTTCAATTGGTACACAACCATGTTTGTAATCATTTTATACAGAAAGTCAAATGTATGTGTTCACACGACAGGCGCTGACTCAATGGGGCCGTGTACACAATCGCTGTGCGCACACACATTTGTGTGTAAAGTGTACATATGTAGGTTTCTGTATAAACATCTTTAACCTTGCAAAAATGAAATATACTTCCAAAAGAAGAGTCTGTTGAAACAGATCTTAGTTAATGTTGTAGAGTATTAAAGGGGACTTTTATATCTAAGGGATAAATGCTGTGTGTATTCAGTCATGTAGGCAAAGTAGGATGGAACTGAAACCTTAAAATTTTAAGCAGTAATAGTAGTATTAAAAGTAGTTATGATGTTCTTGTTTTACTGAAAATAACAGGAGTGATGTGTTCATACCCTTGGGTATTTTGTGAGTAAGTTCAGCACCATTCTGAATAAGATGAAGTGCATTTAGCATCTACCAGTCCACCACTGCAGTGCATTAGAGCGACCCAGACAAATGGTTACATGAAATACAGAACATAAAGCACAAACAGACTTGAGAGAGACTATAGTGGAAAAACAAACTCAAATAACGTGATCACCGACTTGTAAAAAAAACCAACGTGTGATTACTAAAACTAAATCAAATTAACTGTGACTTCAGCCTTGCCTAACTCCATTACTTGTGACCACCTGGGGCTGGTTTCACAAGGGCAGACTATGGCTTAGATAAACCAAATTGTTTGACTTCAAATTTTTACAAGAAAACACAGCTTTGTTGGTCTACACTACAAACCACCCCAAATCATCTTCGTGAGAACGTCTTTAATTACCTTTGACTTCATCATGTCTTCATCATGGCTCCACATAGGAAAGAATTAATAGAATAAGTAAAAAAAAAAAAATTACTTGTGAGATTTGTGTGACTAAAGTGAACAGTGTGACACTTTATAAAGATGCTTTAAGAAAAATGAATGCCAGAACATCTGTGGCCAACTACAAATCAGTGGAAGTACAGTGGCTGCAGTAATCAGGAGGCATAGAATGAGCATTAGCTCCACTAATCAGTGCCACCATTGCCGTCCTCCTAAAACGCCACCACGGACAATGTACTTGTTCAATCTAGATGTTAAAATGGGCAAGTGCTCAGACTTGGCACGGACATCATCAGTTTAAATTAGAATTTCTGTGACAGCTGAGACAGTACAAAGAACAGTGCACTGCATCAGCCTCTGAGGTTGGTGCTTGCATTTTGGCATGATGAAACTTTTCATAGGAATATAAAAAGAGCTGTATACTGTATACCATAACAGAGAAATGACTATCCATAATGCAGTTTCTGTGAGGTGATATTACATAATGATGTACTCACATTAGTATAGAGAATATGCATAAACTACCTTACCAACCATGTCACTTAACAACCATGTCCTGACCAACCAACAGAATAAGGTGCTGTGTATAAGTAGTCCAGCAACCTTCAAGTAATGGCACATGAATGGGGAGCAGCTCGGAAGAAAAAGGACATGAAAACAGAAAAGCTGTCACTGAAAATCAACCAGCCATTTCTGTAAAAGCAATATTTATCCACTGGAACAACTAAAAAGCACTCACAAGGAACACAGCTCCATCATGACTGCCCAATGGTAAGTCATAATGTTTAATCTCTGAGTGGATCCAGCTTTGCATAGTGAATCGTGTGCCAGATATTTTTTATTCAAGTAGTACATTAAAATATTTCAAAATGCCTCTCAAACAGAGAGCCAAAGGAAAAATGTTCCACTGGCAACAGAGAAATACTCCAAATGGGATTTATATTGGTAAACAAGTGTTGGAAATATGCTGCTAGCTAAGAAACAAACTTGACCAAAAACATAACCTTCACTGGCAGAAAAAATGTCAAATAAAATATGGGATCAGTTGAAGATTTTGATTTCACCACATTAACATAATGGAGAATAAAAACAATTCCTGCTTGTATGCTCATGTCTTAATAACTGTTATGGCTGATCTCTATTCCCTCAAGAAAGACTAAACATTGTTGTGGTTGGTGTCACTGAGTGTGACATTTATAAAGAGGATCAGAAACACCAGCTCTAACCAAAGGAGCAGCACAGGCACCACACTGTCTCAGCACATTTCAGCCCTTGTCAGAGGTTCTGCAGAAGCAAATCACAGTATTTGTGGAGTAAAGCAGCCTTCTTAAAATGGTCAAATACTCAGTATATCTTGGTCCAGTTTGTGTAACTGTTGGCACTAAGACTCATATCGTTGAACTGGAAATAAATGAAACCATCCACCCATCTAATGCTGCTGAAAGATGTAATGAATCGTCTGGAAAAGATCAAATGAATGAAAAAATGAATTATTTTACTTTTTTGATTATTTTAACAAATCCAAGTAATAAAAGACTTGGCTTTGTTTTCTTTTATCCTTATTAGATCCTATTGTACCATAAAGACCCAACAAAGAGAGTTGGGAAAAAAAGCTTTTTATAAATTATTGGCTCTATTGATATGCCTGAAGTTGTTTTCCTATGGTTTGTTGATAAATTCATCATTAACAAAAAGAAATATTCCTTGCATCCTTAGTTGCCTTCCCTTTGGTTAAGTGGGATTCCATCACATCCCCGCCCACAGCAAAGCAGAGCTAAGTAGAGCTCAGCCAATGAAACCCCGCTGACAGCTCTCCTGGCACATCTTCTGACAGCAGTGAGGTGGCCACCAGTTCATCTGTGTTTGGGGACTTTTCTTTAAACATCTCCCATTCTGTCTTTTATTATTCATTAACTGTCTATTGGATTTTGGAAACAGCTTCCAAGTCATTTTTATGAAGTGCAGAAAAGAAAGTAAATGCCATGTCACAAGTGTTATTAGAAAAACAAAATGTTAAATAATTGTTTTAAAAAAATCTTTAAAAATGAATTTATTACAGTAAAATATATTCTAAGACTTCAGTCTGGAAGAGATAAAAGCATTGATAATCTTTTCTGAGTCAGCAGTGGAAACAAATGGCTCGATTTTGGTTAGCTGTCTCAAATTGTCGAGAAAAGACTGTAGAACCTTTTAAATGGTCATACAGGGACAGTTGTCTCAGAAACACAATCAAAGATCTCCAGCAGCAGTACTTTATTATCGACTGTAATCTTTTGTTCTGAGACCTCCTCGTTGTGGAAAGAAAGGTATGGAGAGCAGAAGCAAAATGCCATCACAGAGCAGAGCGCCACTGAGACCAAATGATCTGTGGGGACTTGTGACCTTCCTGTAATGACCCTGTACATGATTTCCTAGATTCCAGGCCCAGATACCCAGATGTGGAGACTAATATTGCCACTTGTTCCTGGGCCACAAGTACTCCTTCTTCAATGTGGCAGGAAACCATTACACATCTGTGTTTTGATTTGGATAATTTAGAATGCACTGCAGATACCAGGTTTTATACAATTGTATGCAATAGAATAGTGTGCATACAATTTTCCCAGGTGGAAATCAAACCCCCACCTGTAACATGAGTACAGACCACTGAGGCACCCCACATAGAAAACGGTGAAGACATGTTTATGCATCACAGAGAATTGCACATTTGAAATATAATATATTGAGAATTTTAGATTTCTTCAGATGATAAATAAATGCATTCCACTGTTTTAAATTGGCAACAGTGCAGTTACTGAGCTGAGTTTCCACCATCGTTTTTATCTTGACACAGGAGTGAGTACTCGACAAGGTGGAAACCACATCGAAACTTTTCGCTTTTCATTGTCGTTCACAGCTAATATAGAGAGTGTTTCTTCAAAAGGGAGCAAACAGTGGCATGTTTAAACCAGGAGGGGGAAATTCCAGTGAAAAGTTAATAGCGGCTAAAATATCTTGATCTACTATCTTGAACACAGCTTTGTGAATGCTGCAGATAAAAGTGCAAAAGTGCATTTCAAGGTTGGCATAGAGATTTAACTGAAGTGGATTAATGCTGAGGGTATGAGTCAACATGTAACTCTAAATGTAGTGGTACAGTTCTGCTGAATCTCTACTACTTTGATTTTTCTAAATTTAAAGTAGCTACTTTCAGCTCCTCACTTATTCATGAGGGTTTATTATCCACACGTTTGAGTTGGCAGATTTTGGCAGTAGTATATAACTGGCTATGTTTTGTTTGTTTTTTCGTTTTGCTGTGTGTAGATTGGCAGAGATGATATATTTTTTAAACTTGCCCAGACCAGCACTGTTATTGCAGACATCTCTTCCATCTCCACCTCTGTGTGACTTGCAGGGCGCATCTGGACCCCCTGAGCTACTTGAAGAAACTGTAAACAACATCAAAGTCGCCACTTTCCACCTGCTGAAGATTGCTTTGGAGAAGTATCACAAAAAAGTTATGTTTCGTTTGTGAACGCAGGTGCCTGATGTCCCTGAGGTTTTCTACGCAGGCTACTATTGAAATCATTAAAAGACTATGGCCGTTCTTCCCTGCCATCCAGCACTTTTTCTGTGGCCATACTATTCTTTGTAATCTCAAGCCATTGATAGACGTTGCATTTGCCATCTATGAGGCTTAGGATTCCTTGGTAGATGATGATGACTGGGACGTATGACTGGGACATTACTAGAGAGAGAAAACAAAAGATTTAATGTGTAGGGAGGTTCAATCTTATTGTACGATGCTGAGTATTTTTGTGTGAGATTTGAAAGATTTGAATTCAATAAAAGGTGTGTTAACACTTACAGTCCAATCATTTTGTGTCTCATAGTGATCATGAAAATAACAGTTTCAGGCTGATATGGTTGATATGGGTGAATATTCTGCAGACAACAATATTTTCTCAACATTAAGCAAGATTACATCCACCACTATAGAAAGTTTTAGCAGAAGCTTTTAAAGCCTGTTGTAAAAACTCAAAAAGATGTGTGATCCAAGATGTTGTACAAGCCTGTAAACAGGTCTTATGACAAATCAAAATGACTCCCACTCTGGTGAACAAACACAATGAGAAAACAGTCTTTAAAACATTGTACAAGATGAAACCCAGGAAGATGATGACTTTTAAATTGAATGTGGCTGATATGAAAAGAATATAAAAACTGTGACGTTTGTTTAGAAAGAGTTCCAAACAGACTTACAAAGATTTCCCTTTAAAGGAGCATCTAGGAAGAACTGTTATGTCACATTACCATTTAATGCTTCAGCAAATCTTTATCCAAATAAGAAGACATTGAATTACAAGACAAAATTAACTAAGTTTATTGTTGTGAATTAAATGTATGATGTATATGAAGCATCCAAAACACTTCATATACATCATACATTGCATGGTAAGCGTTTTGGAACCCCAGAGACAATCTCTGTGATGTAATCCTCCCCTCCCTCTCCATGGCAACTGTTATTCATCTCATCAATCAGCTCGTTGAGGTAGGGACCCAAGGCAGGGACCCACTCACCGGGTCGAGAGGTAAAAATAACATTGTTTGTATCCCAATACAAAACACACTTGTGTGGTTTGTCTAGCAAATCATACAACCTGAGCCTTGCATAAGGCGTAGTCATGGCACCCACAAAGACACTCACATCCTTCACCCAGGATCCTCTGCCATCAGAATGATGACATTGCACCATAGCAACATCATCAGAGATGCAACAAAACTGTTGTACATTGTATTGATCCCTAACCATCAGCTGTGTGAATCTAGCCAAGTCTGTGATCGCCTCATATGATGGCATATGACTCCTCGTGCAGAACCAGCCCCATGGTGAGTACAGGAACCCATTCATACAAGCACTTCCTTCTATCCTTAAGTGCCTTCTATTTACATTCACACACATTCATACTGGGATGGATGCATCAGATTTAGTATCTTGCCCAAGGACCTTTAGCATGCAGGCTGGGGCAGCCAGGGATCAAACCACCAACCTTCTCTTAGTAGATGACCTCGTCTACCTCCTGAGCTACAGCTCGGAGGAAATGGCCCTCAAAAGAAGTGTATATAATGGCATATTCGGATCACTTATCACAGTAGATCATTTCTTTATTAACAAACACTCACTATTTGAAACTTTTCTATTTTACACTGGCCTTTTACCATTGGGGCTCAAAGACCATGCAGATGAAAAAAAATGAACATAACAGCAACATGTTTGATCCTACAATGCAATAATACAATAAAAGTATGTATTATTTTAGGGTCTACCTTACAATATAAAGCACCTTGAGGTGACTGTTGTTGTGATTGCTGTGTAAATAATATAAAAACAGCCTTCCTTGTTTGAAACTGGTAGAAGAATGTTCTCTGGAGATAGAACTGCATCCATAAATCACACTTTTGTTTAAAAAAAAAAGAAAAAGAAAAACAGCTATTTTAATATTGATTAACCAAAATTAAAACAGCAATATAACAGAAAAATATATACTCAAATAAGCCTTTATTCTTCTAGATAAAACAAAATGAACAAGTCTAGAGTGAGTGCTGAGAAATAGCCCACAGTAAGTTTGAGAAGGGAGGTGGTATAACTGGCAGGGTTGTGCTGTGTTCCACTTGTTTCACAGGACCGTAGAGTAAGGACCCCAAAAGCCCACCCGGCTTCTGTCTGTCATGGTCCTCAGGGCCTTCCTTGTTCCATCTCCCTCTTTTGTTTCTCCCCTTCACTCTTTTCTGATGTGAATGTGTGTGAGGTGCTGTCCCTTATAATCACACCTGGCTGTAGCCTTACCCACTCATCCTCACACATAACAGGACGTGCTTTTCACTCACCTGCTGCCAGCGAAATAGTTCTTAGTCCAGCCTGTGCTTCTATAAAGGTTTTTTTCTTCAGTTACTTACCTTAGCTTCTTGTCTCCATGCCCTAGATCCTTGGTGTGCCTGCCAAAGTTTCCATTGACATTGCTCCCTCTGTGAAATCCATCTGCTAGTGTCAGACATTAGATGCATGAGTGACTGGACCTTACAGTCAGTTGTATTATTGATCAGGGTTTACAGTTGTGGTCAGTCTTCCATTTAATTCTCATATGTGGTGTGTCAAGCTCCTTTGAGAGCTCTGTGAGGAAGACCTGTCATGTATTGGTGATACTGTTCTTGAATTGAGGGTGCTGAGACTTGAAAATGATGTCGTCATTCAGGGTGGCAAGGTGTGAAGTTGTACCCCAACACCAATTCAATTCAATTCAATTCAATTTTATTTATATAGCGCCAAATCACAACATCAGTCGCCTCAAGGCGCTTTACATTGTAAGGTAGGCCCTACAATAATACATACAGTGAAAAACCCAACAATCATATGACCCCCTATGAGCAAGCACTTTGGCTACAGTGGGAAGGAAAAACTCCCTTTTAACAGGAAGAAACCTCCGGCAGAACCAGGCTCAGGGAGGGGCGGCCATCTGCTGCGACCGGTTGGGGTGAAAGAAGGAAGACAGGACAGAGACATGCTGTGGAAGAGAGACAGAGATTAATAACAAGTATGGATGAATGCAGGGAGATCTATTAACAAATGGTGAATGAGAAAA